>JAAXOA010000801.1:0-19577 GCA_036561885.1 Salina celebensis
GTCAAGGTCATCAGTTTGTGATTGAGTAGTTCCGGCAACGCTAATGAATTGGAGTACAGGGCCAAAAGCTACATAATGTTTTGTTTGTTGTGAGGACTCGCACTTTGTTATCTATATTTTGTAATTGTTTATGTTTTTGTAGGGGAATGAACACAATTTTCATTAAAACCAATAGTTTTAGAGTCAACCACACCATGAAAAAAAATATATCGTGTCTTTGTATTGACGGTCGCCAGCAGACAGGAGCCTGAAATTCCTCTTTAAAAACCATATTCTATTACTTGGATTTTCCTTGAATATTTGAATATTTTGGAAAGTTAACTTCGTGAAAACTGTTAGCTCATCAAAACGGAAAGTGAGAGAAAAGAAAACGGAGCCCCAATAAAAATAAAAATCTGATTCGAATTTGTGATTCTTGGGCATGGACAAATATTTTTTGACCGATCAAAAAAACCCAAGTAGAATGGTGGAGTTTGAATTGCAGTAATTACTTCTTTTTTAAACACACTGTACTTTTCCTCAATGTGATGTCCTCGAGCTTATCCAAAGAATGCTTATGATAAATTAGTATTTATACTTATCGATTTGGTTTTTCAAATACTGCGTTGAAATTTATTATGTACCAATCATATCCATACAACATAGAATCATATTGACTAATGACGAATGCTTTAAGGTTCAAAATAAAATTAAATAGATGCAAAGTAAAACAACAATGTTTTCTGGTGGATGACCGATACTGATGCTTCAATGTTTGCTTTATTTTATTAGATATTTACTTATGTTATATTATACTCTTACAATCATATTTTTAACCCAACCTACGCAGCAATCAAAGTGATTAAAGATGTCTTTCACATATTAGCAGCAGGACCTGATGCAAAAGCTTGTTTAAAGGCCGCCGGTTATTATACATTCGGTACGTAGGGCTACATTCATTTATTTGTAAATTATTTCTTGACATTTGATATCAAACCCATTTCTCATGTTTTATCCAAAGATATTGTACTGATTAAGACGAAGACTTAAACAGATGTAGACTGGATCTGAAATTATCATATTTATATATTAAACCACGTACATGTTTTGAGCTTCAGGCAATTTGCTCTGACTATGGGATCTAAATCTAAGCACTTAATATTTACTATAGGCCCAATAAGTTCCTTTGATTCTTTACGCTCATAAGTTTCATTAAGCCAGCATGTTACCGAAGCATTGGAACTGATGATAAGGTTTATTTATAAATTGTCATAAATGCATTGGCACTTGAGCCTAATCTTAAATCAGAAATGACTAATTTTACACATGATGATCTAATGCGCATCCTTGAGACTTAGAAGTACATACTATGTGAATCGTTGGGAATCAAATTAACTTTGTACAAATTCACTTTGGACAAACTATTTCCTTATAAAACGAGCGATACTGACTGGTTTTTTATGAGTCGCTTTTCTGTGGAGGAAACCCAGAAAATGAGAATAATCGTTATAATTCTTTTTTGATGATCTGTCGCGTCCTATAAATTGGACCATGTCAAATCACCACTTTGTGAATAATTCGAAGCCCAGTTACGTAAAAATCCGTACGTAAATGCACATAGATTACAATAACTAAGTAATAGTTTTACTCACCCTATGTTAAAGGTTGTTGACTGCACTTGACTGCTCCTTAATTTAAAAAGTATCGCACACATTTCACAGCATTATTCCCTTCGAGATCATATTTTAAACTATATGGAATATGTTTGAAACCTGTATGTTTCATGTTTATTTGAAAATACACACAAAAGAAGCAGGCGAAAAAGCGAATTCCTACGTTGAAATCAACTTGCCCGTTTTCGTGAAAATATCCGAGACGGAAATATTGTGTAGTTGAAAGCCCAAAAAGCCAAGTACGACAGTTATTCCATGGTCATCTGGTCTGACTGATAATGCTGTTCATTTCTGTTTTTAGGCATGTGCTTTCAAAAAATTATGTCATTTACACCATGTATAAAATATACATGGTGATATTGGTGATCAATAACAAGAAACGTGAAATGCCCTAGACGATAATGAAACCATTTCGGAATCAGATTGCGTATGAAATTTTCATGGCCAAGTTTGGCCAGTACACGACTGATGATTGTACATTAACACCAGTTAGACTTTGACCTCCCCTCGTCAAAAGCTTCGACCACCAGTGTTTCTTTCTTTTCGGTAATCATACCTCTGCATGTGTAAGGATTCCTATAACGGGCCCGAAATTTATAGCAATCCGAGCTGTATTTTTCGAGGGAGACTGCAAATTACCTTACATCCCGCCCCACAACAATGAGGAAAACATTAAAGCAATGGAAGTCTTGCAAGGTAAGAAGCAAAATATATCATCTTATATATATTATATAGTATTATTTAGTGAATTAAAAAAAATTGTTTTGAATCCTTTACAATTTCAGAAAGTGCAGCGTACGAAAATTCAGAAACATCTTCTGAAAAGATTACATCCTGAAGAGAACGAGACCGTGTTAACTTATGGACATCATATCAAAAATAGGGGTGACGTTGCAACAAAGATCAACGATGACAAGGAGTTAGGAGCTCTTTGATAAATGTATTGAACTGTTTCGTTCTTTGACCGACTATGAATACCGAACTTGATTAGCTCTTGATCATCTAAGCATTGTGACGCAATAATGAAGCCCAAGGCATACTTGGGCCCTAATATTGAAGCCCCACTTAACATAACTCAAAAATAACTCATTGTACATCTGCACACTCCCACGCTTTAAATTGTGCGATATCCGTTCGCTGTGGTAACCAAATACAAAAATGCTCGCGACTCATGCATGCACGCATCCCAAATGCATCGTTATCCCGATACACAGGGCCCTGGAGAGGATTTCTACATGCACCAACCGATTCAGGGCATTGTCATCCAAGCCATTATTATATTGACTCTAAACAGAGCCTCCTTTGACGTAATCATTTCTGAGTTGAAGACAACTGGGTTATTGAGTAGGACCCCTTAGCGACAACCAAGATGTCAGCCAAGGAGGAGCCCGATCCCTTTCCTTACGCAGGAGCAAACGCAAAAGCAGTAGCTCCCATCATCATTATGGCTGGCGACGTTATTTTGAGAAGGAGACTCGTGCAAAACAACAATAATCGTAAGTGAGTTTAAGAAAATTTAAACCAAGATTTCTTTCATTTAGCAATCAGAGTGTATTTCCAGTTGTACTTCGTCTTGGAAGCGGATGGGCTATGAAAACATCAAATTATCAGGTGTTGATTACAAACATCTCACTTTTTGTAGGATTTATAAATTGCAACTTGCAACGTGCATTTATTTATATGCGATGCACTAGGGTTGCTAAGTCCCCAAGCATATTCGAACGTATTGAGCCAAATAGTTTCTACAGCCGCGGGAAACTTACGATAGACATAACACATTTGCCGAGAGTCTAACCGTTCCTTTCTGTGCCTCCTCAATGGTTAGGCCTGCATATGCAAAGCATTACAGCGTCAGCATTTTCATTTTCAATTCTCATATTCAAATACGAAACTCAATAAAGCAGTCTCCAGCACATGCATGATCTCGTGTAGGTGTTTGAAGGTATTTAAAAGACGTTATTGCTGTGTTTGCGCTGTATGAAGTGGAAGCGTCTATAAACCAGATTGAGCCGGACGAATGAGACAGCCACAAAGTGTTGAACATGTTTAGAACCAAAATGCTGACAGATCTGTTTATACACAAAATGATCATCTGCCGACAAGTCATCACCTTTACTCGAATAGAAATAAGAAAGTAACAAAGTGAATTGAAAGAACTTGAGACCGTAACTATATTGGAAGGAAAATACTTTACTTAATAATATTATTAATAATACTAATACTTAAAATACTAAAATAGCACATTTGCGACAAGAACATATATTCCTCGGATCCATAGGTGTTTGTGATTGTTTATGCTTCGTTTAAGATTCCAAACTTAACCCGTCCTTTTTCATCGTAGACCCGAGCAGGTCATTTGTGTAATTTGTGTATAGGGTTCTAGTTTCTACATTGAAACTCAAAACCCAACTTTATTAAAACTCTAGTTTTTAATCTGTTGACGAATTCCATATAGAACATGACAAACAGATCTACTTCTACTTGCCGTTCGATATCTATATGGAGTGGGTGATTGCAGCTGCAAATATTTGTTTCCTCCACTGTTTACTTTGTGTTATACAGACGTTTACTTAGTATAGAACCCATTGTTGACAGCTGATGATTGTACATGAAGTCATGGACTCCGTGTACACCATGTACACCTTATGAAGGATGATGTAGGAACCAGGATACGTGAGGACAAGTAGTTCCAGCATTCATTAGAGAACGTATTAAAGCAACTATTAGGCTTCATCGAGAGGTATAGGTAAGCCACTGCGAAGCAATTGCGAATTGCTCCTAATTTGGTAATTTACGCATTTTTTAGTACATAGAAAATTAATCGCATATAAAGCAGCCGCAGAAGACTGTCAAGAGAATTCATCCAAGTGAGATGCCTCTAGAGCGTCATGACTTTTACATTTGACCAGACCGTAAAGATCCTGAATCTGTCAGAAAGTTCAGTTTGAAACTACCTATGTTTGTTACTGAAAGATATCGCCTTTCTCATCACCAAACATGTAATAGTCGTTTTTTAAACCAGAACTTTTAATTCGGGAACAATATTGTCATCGTGTTGGCAATTATTTAGGCTGTGTATTAGTTGAATAAAAAAATTATGACAATATTTGAATACATTTTGTAAATTGCATAGTGCTTCATGCAATATTGTAAAATAGTTGTAACACAGAATGTATACATACATAACGAAGCATTAAATAATCCGCATTTCGGCAAGGACAGACTTCAAAGCAAGCTAAAAGTAAGCCACAGCACCCTCAGACTGACTGTAAAGGCTTGTGGTTGACTTCCTAACCTTGCTTTTTTTTCAGCAGCATCATTATCAATTCACTACTGCAAACTTTGAAAAAATTAAGTTAATATGCCAAACACGATATATGATTACACGATATATGAGTAATTTTATATCGTGAGCCAAATCATCATAATCTGGGTTGTCAATGCCACACCGCACCTATAAACCTGGATTGTGTGTGTGAGAGAGAGAAACTAATAATAAACATTCTATTTGTTGATGGATAAATGAAGTTTAGTGAACATTCATTTCCACATTATAGCACGGATGCCAAATGCATCCAACTGCATTTCATGATGACCTGCCGAAGTTAGCACCCTGCCTTAAATAATCCACATTAGAAACAATTACAAGTGTACGTTTGACACCAAATGTGACTAATTGGAGATTTTAGTGAACATTACCACGGGACGTGTTTCGGTCCCACCAGGCACGTATCGCAACCTCTTAGCCCACCGTGACGACAGAATGCCGCCAACGTTCTTGCTACCACTGAGAAGGAAATTGTCCAAGATTACGACAATCTCCACCAGAGAAGTAATAGAAGAAGAAGAATAAAAAGAGGAGACAGCCTTTCGATCCAAAAGTCACGGTGAGGAAGCAGACGAAAACCCTAAAGACAAATTGCTACTCCAATACATCCCAGCACACTACAACGAAGAGAATATTAAAGCCATGGAAGGTTTGCAAATTAAACGCACATATTATACGGTGTCAAACAGACCGTTTGTATGACCGTTTGACCTATGATGTAAGACTAACCGAAAAATAATCAAATGAACGAACGACTTGTTTAGGATCATAAATATGAGCTGTACCAACAAGGAACAGTTTTAAAAGGTTCAATTCAAGTAATTATGTACTAAGCTGCATTTTGTTATGGACAGCGATCTTCTTCGGTGATGTTGAATTCATCTGACAACCTTCAATTCTGAAATTGGAAAGTGGTCAAATGTATTTATTCTGACAGGTTACGTCGGGCTCATATTTACGGGCAATCCGGTCTTTAAAAGAAATGCCGACTTTAAAAGAAAGTTTGGTCACCGGCTTTTTTTAAGTAAAGAGACGCAGTGTATAAAATATGTCAGAAATTAGATAATCGTCTGAAGATTCTTTCACATATTTTAATCTCCCGACCACTCAAAAACCAGCCTGACAAAAGTTATTTCATATTTTATGGATTTCTATTTTTCTATTTTAGAGCAAACTTATAAGTTTGTTTTGAAACTTATAAGTTTGCTCTGCACACCAAACTTATAAGTTTCAAAGCAAACTTATAAGTTTGCTGAATGCAGACTGCCCTTCATTTAAGATAGAATTTAAACGGTTGCTAAATTTCATACAAACTATTAATCTTTACTTGCCGGTATAATCTCTCTTGCGAGTGCAAAAGAGGAAGCCCATAAGTGTTTTTCTTAAACAGTTTAATCTGTAACATTCTGTGTCCGGTTAGTAGTGAACCGTGAACCCACTGGTTTTATGAATACAATTATCCAGTTACTGATAAAATATAAAATTGATTAAGGTGGCATTAACAACTGCTCATGGTTGTTTGTAGCGAATTGAATCTGAATGACATTGATCTGATACTTGTCTGGCTCGGCCAATAATATCCCTCAAACTAACCAACCATAACTATAGCCCATATAAAATCAAAACACCATCGTAACAGTTAATGACAAGGATGCTCAGGATCCCTCATTTAATTTTGATTTGAAAAATATATTAACGGTCAGCCGCATTCGAACTCAATCGTTCTTGTACACGGCATAGTCATAGCTCTGCGTATACGGCAGCATCCCGACTTTTCACAGTAGCGTTATCTGGTCTTGTTGGTTTTAATGCTACAAACTATTACACGTGGAGGTGATGGTGATTGGTATCTAATTTTCAACTAATTCGAACTTAGAACTAATATATATATATAAATACGTAATTGGACACTTAGTTTCCAACGTGCGGATTAATTCAAAACAAATTTAACGATTGAATATGATATCAATGAGCGTTATAAATATAATAAGTCATCCAAAGTTACAGTATGGGTTCTATCAATGCTTATGTTCTCTTACTGTTAGAAATGAAAACTGCCAAAAACCTGTTCGACGGTCGGCTTGACATTTCTGCCTTCACATATGAAGATCCTGACATTCCAGAACGTTTGAAAAGTTGGTGGTGGTGGAGCTGATGTGTAAGCAAAAGTAACGTGGAGTTCCTGGTAATTAAGTGAATCCGCCGCTACCCCCGTCTAAACAAATGAATACACGACCTTAGAGAACACCCAACATAATATCCAGTTCATAAATTGTATTTCCAATTGGCCAACATTCATCCTAATACAGTCCCTATAAATACACAAGGGCTCATAGTGTAGAAACTAAGACATTCTGCTCTTTCGTACTGTTCAAGTCATTTTAACTCTTACGCGTAAAAAGAAGGAAATACATATAGCTTTCCAGGAAACGAAAATTGTCTGAAAAACAACCACCAAAGAACTAATGTTGAAGGACTAGAAGGACCAATATATTATTATTGGATGTGTCTGAATTTACGTTCAAACCAGACAATTGAAAAATTGGAGCTTTCTATAAAACAATTCATTTTACAATGAAGCCACGTATCAGGAATTACCGTAAATAACTGAATGAACACAACGAAGTATCTTATATTTATTAAGGAGCGAAAGCTGCTTTATAAAATCGTCGTTGTTGTCTGTCTGTCCGTCCGTCTGTCCGTCGTTCGCACGATATCTCAAGAACAGGCCCGCCGGACTGGGTGTTCCATGGTGCGAAATGGCAGGGGCCACGGGCCTACAGGGGGCCCCGCATGGGCCCCCGGCAGGCTTTTGACTTGTGTACTAGAAAGATGAACAAGCTCTATTTAGAATGTAAACCACATTTCTGAATATTTTTAATGACATTTGACGCAGACGGTTGCAATCGAATGAAAAATTTCATCGTCCAATGACATCAGTCAAATGATATTATTCCAGCTAAACAACCTTCACACATTATTAAGTGATGACTATGAACTAGGTAGAAAATATCTAATCTGAGTGACGCTTGACAATATTAAACACTGGTTCAGTGCCCATCGTAAACCGTTTATAACAGCAGAGTCTAATAGAATCGCAGTAAAGCCGGTGTCAATGATTTGTTCTACGTAAAGTGTAAACGTGGTCGTGATTAATCAATCACTGACCTATTTTAATGCAAAACTTGAAGCAGTGGTTTATTGTGGACTTCATGAATTATTTCATAAGGGTCGTTCCTACTTTTAACGCTTAAATAACGTCAGGAGTCTCTGTTGCCTATATAAAACTTGAAAGGAATTCACAGAGGATATGTAATCGAACTTCATGCCTGGGGCGCCTCCCAAACAAAAGTTGGCATGGGACCACGCTTTTGGTCCGGCGGGACTGCTCAAGAACCGTTAATCGTACCACGCTGAATTTTTGCACACATATTCCTTAGTGCGACCATATGGTGTAATTTTCAAGCCGTTACGTTTTAACGTTGTCATGTTAATTGAACAATTAACTTTAATGCATCGTTAAACGTGAACATTTTTTATTAGCTCTTTCGATAGAGCTTTTTGAGCTGATCATTTTTTCCCATGAACGTTATGTCTAATGTAGTAACGTTCTCGAGTTATCTGCGTAATTAAAGTTAACGTAACGCTCACGAGTTTCTGTTTAATGTTTTGAACGGTTACTTTTGTTTGACGTTTTAAACCCTAACGTTTTAAACGTTTACTTCTATTTAGCGTTGAAACGTTTACTTTTCTTCAATGTTTACTAATTGTAAGCCGTTTCTTTCGCTCCTTCCGTTAACCGTGCTTCGCGTTTTATTGAACATGTCTTCATCAGTATCGGCCATATCGGAAGTTACCGATTAAAACGTTAAGTTGGGGTAATCCATTAAAACAGTAACTCGTAGGCGTTACAAACGCGGTTACGGTGTAAACTCGATATGATTACCTCTATTGAAATAACGAATAAAGAAATTTCGCCTTGAAAGAGCTTTCGCTCCTTCAGAAAGACATCTAATGTTGAGGATTGTTGATCACATTTTTGTGTGACCGTGGGTCTTGGCCTGGTCTTGGTTTTAAATGGTCTCTCCATGGCCGTCTATTTCATCTTCAAATCTGAGAACAAAAGGTTATATGGGAACCTTAAAAGATACTCATTTTTGGTAAGTTCTGTGTTAAAGAAGCCGACATATGAGTTTAAGGTCACAAACTTATTTAGATTATGACCACTGTTCATGGATTGGCGATTTTTAATTTGTTTTTCGTACCGGTAAAGTTGTTTGATAGAATCCGCGTAATTCCATATCGGAATTTGAATAAGCCATGCTCTTCAGCCAATACATGAAAACCTGTGTGAAAAATTTGTTTCTGTTAAGTTTTTTAATTAAATGTTCAGCCCACAAATGAGTAACACATAAAAACTTACAGTTCTACAATCAAGCTGCGCGGAAAAGTAATGCCATTTTTCCTTGTATAAACACTGATAGACGCTACACTTAAAATTTATCCCAATATTTAGTATTAATCCTTTTGTACAAAAAAAACACTGGGATACTTTAATAACAAAAATAAATATTTCGCGTTGGTAAATTTTTAAAAAACACTAATTATCCTGCAGAGCAACAAAACACCTGTGGAATTCTTCAAAGTGTAAAAAGCCAGTAATGGCTTGTGGCGCAATGTCAAATGAAAGTCAGCTAGCTTTATGACATGACGATGCAATTTTCAAGAGATAAAAAACTTTTTACATGATGTCGCAGCAACACACTGGGATCAAATACATACCCAGGTTTTGATAGTTTGCAATGAGGACAATGGCATTGTTATTAACAGCAAATCCCCTAAAGCCAGTCGTGAGGAAGATTTAATTTACGCTTTTGCCCAGACGTTCATTAGTGTTACTTTGTTGTTTGCATTAGCAACCACTTGACAAGTGGTTGCAGTGCTGATTTTGAGATTGTAGTGAGATTTTTTGCTTGAGATGAAAAGATGATGCCAGCTTCAAATCAAAGCAATGGAAGTATTTAGGTTTATTATGGTAGATTGGTTTACTCTGCGTTTTGATGTATGAATACCCCAAAACATCAGCATCCCATAAGTGATCTGAAAAAGGCTTCTATGCTACAATCCTGCAATCACAAAAGTATCCTTGATAATCGGTGATAACGCTTGATGATAACAGAAGAAGCATTATGATTTCATATGTTGTGTGTCTGTTTAAATAATAATTATTTAAACAGACACATGACATATGAAATCATAATGAAACTACCATCACCAATTATTGGTGATGGTGATTATATTTCAATGACTGCTGGTGGCTGGTACAAAGTTTTAAGAATCAAACGAAACTCCAAATCTACGTATGAGTATTTATGACCTCAGTTAAGATCATTTTACCATATGTTAAAAATGCATGGTCGCGTTTCCTTCAATCCTCTACAAAAGCTGGACCTTGTATCACTCGATTCGACCATAATAATATTATGAGCTGAGCCACTGACACTATATTAATCAATCCCTTGTAATATTAAAACTTTCATGACTTTTTCACATTAATTGAAATGGGAAATGCAGATATATTTATATTAAAATATTATTTGGTCTAATCTTTGGTGTTTACGAATCAAAAACAGTGTAGACAGCTGGGAAGGTTGGTTTTAAGTTAAAGTTTATAAGCTGAAGTTGTGAATTTTCAATAAAATAATATTATAGTTAAATCGATAGTTGTTATATGTTAGTAATAGTTTCAATGAATCAAGAACCACAAACAAAATACATAATACCTACAAACACAATATATAATTAATATAGATTATAGATGCAATGTATCCAATGAATTGAATGGAATTACAATTGATATGACAATTCAATCGAAACTTCTTAAAATATTTTTTGAGGGTTAAAGGAGTTTGACTAGATTCATGATTCCTCGTAAATCTTTATCAAAACAACAGATTCAATCCATTGAACAAGAGTAAATTGAATCAGTCTTCCCACTCTAATGCAATAATACGTGATGCAGAATGCAAGCTACTCCACCGGTTCGGTAATCCAAGCTTGGGGATTCATGATGTCAGAGTGCTTGTGGAACGGTTTTGTCTTCACTCTTTCAAGCACACATATGGGAATACTCACATCCATAGCACACTGCACGCAGCCGTGACAGCTACACAAATTCATGATTGCACCTTGTTATATTGTGCTTTTCGGAGAAAAATTTTTATAGTATATAAAATTGCATTTTTTCAAAAATCGGAAAACTGGTGAGAATGGTTTTTGTGAATTGAACATTGAACAATTCGTAATTAATTAGTAATAATCAAATAGCAAGTTTTGTGCAGAATTTTACGGGGATAGTTTCGAAAAAGATTTGTGCAAAAAAATTAAACTGGAAAGAGGTGATTGCTTTTAAGACCAAAGTTACAACAAAAATTTTACCGATACGGCTTAATAATTTTCAGAAATTTTTTCTGACCTTTGACCTTAAAATTTATACCTGGGGCAACTGCAGAATGCGAAATTGATAAAAAAAACCTTAATATTTTTAAGGAACGCTCAAGAAACTGGCATTCCCAATTTATACGGGAAAATGTTATTTTATGAAAATTTGGTTATATTCAAGATTTCATGCACATTAGGCATTCGTATTTTCACAGTTTGGAGTCTGGTTTAATGATTGTTTTTTTCAAGACGTACATTTATGGTTCCGGTATTAAAACTATGACTTGCAATAAATTTCTGAGACACGTGTAATGGGGCGGTACGGTGTTCACTGGCTGGGTCTGATTCTGGCTTGTGGCTTTCTTCAGTTTGTATTCGAAGCTGGGCTCGGGATTCTCGTCTAACTTTCTTTTTATGTGCATACATGGAGCAGTGGACCATCACCAATACGCTTATGATCAAAACTGCAGCTCCGAAAACAACGCGGACAACAATCAAAATTAATGTCGTATTCCTTGCCTTGTCTTTCTGTGGTGGCTTAAAGGGACATGTCACACCAACGGACGGACATGATATTTTGTAAATCCCTGCTTTTATTCATGGTACACTTGCAAATATTGTTGGTTTGATTTTTGCACAGATTGTCACAAACTCCTGAGGCCGAGGGTTTAAAATCATACGCAATCATACAACTTTGTATTTTCTTTGACCTCAAGTTTACAACGCTACTCAACACAAGTTGACTTGACTACTACTGCTACTAGCACTACTTGTTGATCTACTTGGTTCACGGGTGGAGCTAAAGGTGAGCGCGTGTGCCTGTAAGGCCTACTAATAATTTTTTTCCGAAATAGTTACGTTTTGTTTATTTTCGTTGATTGAGTGATGTATAGATGAGTTTAATCAACAATAAAATGTTTCGTCTCCTAACTGCGAATTGGCTAATTTCAAAATGATTACACATTCTTTTAAAACACGTCATGCAAAAGTTTGCTGACGTTAGTATTTATCAAGCTTAATACAAGGAAGATTTTATAGCGAGTGTAAATATCGTTGTAAGTAATGTAAACCACTCCCGTTATCACGTGATGACGTTTGTTTGACGAGACTTTTATCGAGAAAGAGATAAAAACCTATCCACGTCCGATTGCGCAGCATATTGCATTGTTGTATCGATTCGTATTTTAAAAAATCCACGAATTCTGACTCATCTCCACTCAAACTCAAACTCATCAGCAAATAAATTCGGGTGCAACGGAATACCACTGGAGCGTAAGCTTTGGCCAGATAACCGCAAAATACCAGAAATGGTTTGAAAAGCAAAGAAAACTTAACGAACGCCAAAATTTTCCCCGTCTTCGTAATCTAAAACCCTTTGCAAAACCCTACCCCCGGGAGTAGGTAGGTACTGAAAACCTGATGAGCGATAGGTCACCTATTATCACCAAAGTTCTCATGTAAAACCTGTATTCCCACCCAACATGTGAGATTTAACGTCAAAACTCCATTTCTTATGGAAGATAATCCAGTAGTCACTTTCCAATTCACGAAAGTTAACTATTTTAGCAAACACGGTAATGAAAATTCATCATCACTGCAAAAATCTCCAAACAAAATTTGATGTGCGAAGTTCCTTTTCACCCTGCAACTACTGCTTTGTTTCGACTACTACCCAAGAGAAAAAACACAAGCATGAAGAAACATAGCACTGCTGATGGCGCAATGGCATTCTCAATCCTCAGCATAATGCAATGCAACATTAGTCTTTCACTTGACCATTATTGCTGCGTCAAAGTACAGGGGCGACGGACGGACGGACAACCACAAAACCACTAAGAAGCTTACGCTCCTTAATTACATACAGCCCATGTAATAGGTAAGCGGTGAGTCATTTCCGCAACGCAGATTAGTTCTAATCCTCATATTTCATTGGAATGATTTCTGGCAAAAAAAACATCTGATTCTTTTCTTCACAGGGACTACTTCGTGTTTTAAGACACCCATTACATAGTTTAATATCATAAAGTGGTAATTGTTTGGCAACAAAACACCAGTAACACTTTGAGTCCATACAAAGGTGATTTAGTAGCACGGAAAAATGGACGACAGCCAAAATAATTCTGATATTTCCAGTGTTGACTCTGTCCTGACATCTGAGGTAAAACATTTTAAAATGATACAAGTTAATGTTAAAGTTTAACACTGATGAATTGATTGACATATGCTTATGCTAATGTTGGGCATTCAACCAATAAGATTGAAGTGGAAACTTTTTCCTTTCTTTGGGAAGTAAAGGACTTCTCCATAATTGTAAACCGAAATAACAGACTTAATTCTGCAGTTGTTAACGGCGGCCAAAAAACCAACCACAGCTGGTATGATTAATGGAACTAAGTGGTTAGATAGTAGATTCTGATTTCTAGAAACATTAACGCGTTTATGTTAGGTTTTTGACTTTAAGGCGCCTTGATGACTCAGGTAAAAAATATGTTAGCATTTTCGTAACTCTTAACGAAGCTGGGGGTGACGAAGATGTTAGATTTCGCAAGGAGCTGTGTATTCTCAATTCTAAACGCGGTATTTGGAAGAAACATGGTGAGTTTAAATAGTGAAACTGTCTCAACATATGTCCTAACAGGTTTTCCATTGCAGGAAGCAAATCCAACAAGGCTAAGCTGATTAGAGATGGTGAGGCTGCCGGCTATCCCAAGTTTTGTGATTTGGAGAATTTACTAGAGAAGTCTGAAGAACTCCTCAAAAATGATACGTTACTAGTGCGATGTCAAATTTGGATAGAAAGCGAGCCAAAAAGTAGCATTGTTGAAAGTTGGGCTGCACGTACAATCTTCAAAAGAAAAGCAGCACACCTGGAAAGGAGAAATGAGCGTTTTGGAAAGCTTCTGAAGGACTCAATAATGCCAGACGTACAAGTTGTAACTGAAACCGAGTCAATAGGGGCCCACAAGGCTGTTTTGGCTGGTATGCTAACTAAGGCTATGAATCAAGTATGTCAGAATAAATTGCCATACATATAATTATGCTTTTTATCTCCAGTTAACAGTCCAGTTTTTGCAGCCATGTTTAATATCGACATGAAAGAGAAAGGTACTAATGAGGTCACAATTACTGGTTTTCAAAGCAGTGTGGTCAAGGATATGTTGGAATATATTTACACCGGAAGCTGCACCCATTTAACTAGAGATGCAACAGAACTCCTTGAGATAGCGGAGAAATACGACTTAAAAGATTTGAAAGAAGATTGTGAAGCCGTCATTGTGCAAAATATCAACATTGAAAACGCTGCCAGCATACTCGAGGTTGCCATTCTGAACAACTCTGATATAATTAAAACCAGGACTGAGGAGTTTATTCGTCGGTTCGACTAATTAAAATTTTTGTGTATTAAATGTGAAGGCAATTAAATGGGTTTCAATATTGCAGTATTATTTTTACATAGAAATGTTAATACTGTGAAGAAAACTTCCGCTTTTGAGGCAATGATGACGAAACGCCCATCATTGTTGCTTGCCATCCTACTA
Organism: Salina celebensis; assembly: GCA_036561885.1. Lineage (NCBI taxonomy): Eukaryota > Metazoa > Arthropoda > Collembola > Entomobryomorpha > Paronellidae > Salina > Salina celebensis. The sequence continues at coordinate 14,961 of JAAXOA010000801.1, forward strand.
CAGGACAAACCGTGAAACTAATTATAAATTTTAATTACTAGCGGGCTTGTAGAGTTCCCACATTTGACCTTGTAAATTTCATTTGGATGACTATGGCGTTGTCCAAGAATTTTTATGATTAGCCAGCGATCAAAGGTAAAAAAGGAAGTAAATTTTGGAGGATTTGATTGATTGATAATTGATTTTGTAAATAAGAAATTTTTGCGTTTGCAAATCCGCTAGCTATATGCTGTATATATAGCTATATATAGGTCAATAGTTCCTCATCGTCAAAATTTTGCATATTTAAAATCACGAAATTAAAAGTTTAGTTTTAAAAAATTACAAACCATCCATTATTATTATCAATTACCATTTTGTTTTCTTTTAACTTTAATTATCGTTAGTAAATACTTTAGGCCATCTATCTTGGTAAAGAAATAACAATTACGATACCTGTGTTGACCCTGTTCAATTTTTAATATTGTTACTCGCAGTTAATCGTGGGGTATGGACATATTCTCAAAGTGTTATATTGTTAAATTTTTAGAAATATTTGAAAATTTACTGTTCCGGCCAAAGAGTCGTGTCCAGCCAACTGCTACCATTTAAAAAAAAATACTCAGAAATTATTGCATGTAATACTACGAATTAACCCTCTTCATTATAAGGGCTTCTTCTAAATGCCATGGATTCTGGAAATCGATCTTGGTGTGCTTAATCAACTTGTCCGAACAGGGCATAACATTTAACATGCAGAGCCTAGCTTTTCGTACATTTTCTTTGATGAATTTTTCCACAAATTTTTAGTTAGGTTTAGTTGCGTCTCAAATCAAGGTAAAACTCGACTTTAAACTTAATATTTATTTCTCATTGTAAAAGTAAGATTTTTAAAAATAAAAAAAGATCGAGAGACGACTTCACACAGGTAAATGAAACCATTCGACATATCCATGAACTCAATCGAAACGTTAACGACTCAAGCCAACATTTTGAAATGTTTCTCTCAATATTTCGTGGATTACAAAATGATTACAACGAAAACATGCTTACTATCAGGCAAGTTTCGGAATCGTTTCCAGGGATTATCACAAATGTTTTGTTGGATTTTTCATCGATATTGGACCATGGGATTTACTTGTGGTTTTGTTTTCGGTACAAGAATATCCCCACCAATCAATCAATTTTTTTTACATTGACCAATCATCACTGACGAAATTATTCAAATTGTCGCTCATATTTTTTTGCAGCCAAACCATGATTTCACTATTCAAAGCGATTTCGAAGCGAAAATGTTGTGGCAAAATAAATGAGCCAATTTGTCTCAATTTACGTTGTAAATTAACGCTAATTGGAAACAGCAAAAAACTCGGAACTGAACAGAGCTCCACAAACACCATCAACCTTTTAATATCGTATTTTGATAAATATGCCTCTCCGTGCCGCGACTGTACGTTACGATTATGATTATGTTATTCAAGATAAGGATTCCAGACGGGTTTGGTATATTTGTGGGCGATTATTATTATGTGAGATCTTTCCATCCATTACTTCAACCAACTTTGCGTTATTAATTAAGTAAAGTTATGGCATTTGCTTTTCAAAAGGAGGCTACCAATTAAACCAGCACCCCACACCTTCAGGTGGTAATGATAGTATTTAACGCCAATGTTGCATCGACACAGTAGCCTAATAATTTAATTGCGTAGTTTGCTCGAATTTCTTCATCTAATATTAAAGCCAGTAATAAAGTTGAGTGAATGATGGTTGCGTCGTGTAGGTTTGAAAAAATAATAATTTGGGATAAATTACAATAGCTCAACATTTTTTTTTTTTTGTAATTTCAAAATATAATTTTTCATCGATGAAAAAATAAGCAATTTCAATTCATTTGCATCTTATCATACCATATAATTAATTATTACATTACATGTTTTGTACATTGTTTTCATTAGAGACCGTACTCCCAATGGTGGGATGTGCTGTTTACTTGAAGGAGAAATACATAACAAGTAAGCATAATTTGGAATTACCACTTGCTTTCATACAGCGGTAGTAATCATATAATTATTATGTGGCGTGGCAAGTAAGTTTATCTACTAGAGTTTATACCCTCTTTTTCTTGAATAAAATTCAAAAACTGGACCACCTATAAAACCAAAACTAAGAACACAAGATCTTGGAAAAACTACGGAACATAGCTTCGTATCTAAATCTAAATACATAACGCACATTCTTAGTCTCATTTCTAATGACTGGAACAAAATTCCATCGGCAAGCGTAATTTGTGCTAAATAGGAAAAAAAATTACTGCTTAACAACGCTCAAAGTCGAGATGAAAAAATCTCTGGACGCACTGGTAGGAAACAATTCATGGAACAAAGGACACGCATCGAGATCCTTTGACAAAACTGCGAGCATCTGGATTAGTTTTAGCTTCAGCTCCTGGTGACCTTCCTTCTCCGGCTTCTTCAAAACAAAGTCAAAAGTTTGCAACGCCAACTCAGGTCCAAACCAGCTGGTTCTCATGAGCAGCATAATTTTCGTCATTGCTGACCACAAAACCGGCATATCGTAGTAATCAGCGGCTTTCAGAAGTTCAAAAGCTACTTTGCAGTTTGTAATAGCGGCATCCACCGTGTTGCAATAAAACAAACTCCAAAAACGCAAAAGCAGAATTTGTTGACAATTCACTCATTAGCAGTCTTCCTTCCTTGGCTTCTTTGAAATCTCCTTCAATTGTGGCGGCAAGGACTTTTGATCGCACTGTTAAAACAAGTTTTTGTTATTAAAACAGTTGGAAAATGTGTAAATTTTTACTTATTTTACCGCTTAGAAACGCCCTGTGACAAGGCAAAATGGATCCTTCTGACGTCTCGATATTGAAGTCAGTAAACTTCTTTGCTTCAAATATCTTCCGAGTCACCTCGTCACACGGTTGGAGAAGTTTTTCTAACCCTGGGAAGTAGTCTCCAAGGTCAATTTCGAATTGAACATTCACGATGTAAGGGTCTACTCGTGTTTCCATTGATTCCAATACAACATCAAAATACTTTAAGCCGTGATATGTAAAATGGCTAACGGTGGTAGTGGAAACCATCCTATTGGCAACTAGGTCCAACTCTGAAAACAGATTGACATATAATTTCACAGATTATACATTAAAAATTAACTATAACGATACAGCATACTTACGCAAAACATCAGTAAAGTTACGTCCACCTGGCTCGTTTCTATCATTTACAGTCAGGATTAGTTTCAGATTCAAAGCTCTTTTCGGGTTCACAATTTCCTGAATCACATCTAATCCCGGTCCCTTCACGGCAGCACTCAAACACTGTCCATTGTATTTATTTCCAATCGCCAAGACAAAAAGTTTTCTGAAAAAATTTAATTGTTAACATGTTATCCTTCGTTTCAATCATGGAATTAACTTTGTCAAGATAACCAGATAATTAAGGAACTTTGCTTACTGCTTCAATGACTTGCTCTCAAATGCAGACGTTAACTCTTTGAAAACTATTTCTTCAGCAGGTGTCAGATTTGTATCGGGATTCAGAGAAATATTTAATAGTTTTGTGCTCAATTCAGTAACTGGTAGCTTTATGGAAACTACATGAGCAGACGACAATAAAGTGACCTTCATTCTGATAACTGTTACTGTAACTCAACTTAACTTAAATCTACTAATTTCAATTTTGTAAATGCACACGTTTTCCAACTTATTAACACTTAGTTTAAGAAAACAATGAGAGTATAAGCTCGATAAGTATTTACAATAACTGGAGAGAGTAGTTGAAGGTAAAATGACATATTCACGAATGTGTCCTCGTAAAGCCATCTACGGCCTATTTATAAAATTGTGCATACATGGGTTTCTACAAGGAACATATTATAAAACATATTGTGTACCTCAACAAATGATAGGTATAAATGTATACAAGTAACATACTTTGAGAAAAGGGTACATTTAGAATAAGAAGTGCATGAATGACATCATTAAGGTATTTGAGTCGCTCAGTGAACATCTGGCAAGTTTTACAAACAAGAATATGATATTGAGAATATTTGGATATTTAAATCCTTAACCTTTTACAAATGGACTTAGCTAAATGTGAGTCACTAAACATTAAAAATTCATAAACGAATTAATCCATAATACTAAAGATAACATTACATCATGTATTATAAGTTATTACAATGGTTTTAATTGTAAGGCAGATAAGCCATTACTGCTCACAACAACTCATGTGGCTGAGAATTTCACATGGAACGGTTGGAGAAAATCTTGCCAATTAAATAACATTGCGGGATAGGATATAAAAAACAGTGAATCGTTGTTGTCAGTGAGACAAAGTTTGTTCTGATTCACTAGCATGTATGTAATCTCGCTTCTGACATAGGGTGCTATTCGGGTGACATTCAGAAAACGAAAAACGCTTACTACAGGCAGATTCCTTGTCAAAAATTATGCTAGAGAAAGAAAACCGTTTTTTGGAAAAGTTACGATTCGCAGTTGCTCGCTACGCGCTACTACAGAAAATGCTTGAATATTTATTTTGATGAATAAAGTTGGACATTTCAAGTTATTCACACTTCGTTGCACTATTTATTCCCGATTTATTATTCCCGATGCAA
>JAAXOA010000802.1:0-19561 GCA_036561885.1 Salina celebensis
TTCCACAGGTTCTTGCATCGAGCTTGGGTTGATGCTATCTCGAGTATCTCGAGGTGCATTGTGCGAGGCTCCTTTGGATTCAGATAAATGAGTTTTGTAGCTAAGCTCAGAAAGTATTGAGACTAGTTCGGGATACGAGAGTATAACACGCCTTTTTCCAGTAGTGGTGAAAGCAGCTCCATGGGTTTCTTTTTTGTCATAAGTAGCTGTAAGTAAAAACAGTTTAAAGACAAACTGCAAATACCAATTTATTTGGTTTTATATAAACTGTAACCTGCAGGGAATACAACTGAAATTAAAGAGAGAAAGGACACAATCTGGAGCGTTTTCATATCAAGGCCGGGATTTGCGTAGATTGCTACACGCAATAAAGATTAGACCTTCAAAAGTAAACTTGAACTGTTGTCTGGGCAAAATGACTCAAAGATGATTGAAACTATTTAAAGTGATTAAGGATTTTATAGATAATTACGCGCTAATGTCATTTTAGATGCGGTATTGTAAGCTTTATAGACATAAGAGCTTACTAAAACATATTTTTCATCTTTAAATAGCGTGTATAATAAAATCATATTATCGTTATCATCTTCTGAAGTCAATAAAACTCTTAAATCTGCATTTTTTCACATGTGTTATGTCATAGCATTCAGGGTACTCCCTTAATAACTCTTTTGTTATCCTGTTTTTATTAAAAAACTTTTTCGTGATGCCTTTTTCCCCAACATCATTCGTGATACTTTTCCCAGCACTGGAGTAAAAATTTTAATGATTATTGTAATAGATGTACATTTTGGCAGTTTAGCCATGGACACTTACGTTTTTTGCCACTAAGACTGTTCTAGTATCTCGCTTTGTTTTTCACTTTGTGTATCGCCATAAAATCTTCCCTAATTCTTTGCTGCTAAGCTTCGTTATCCTTTACGACAACCAGATCAGTATAGTCTAAACATAAACACCCAGCGGTAGACCACATAAGATTCCCCCTTATATACTTTGTCATATACTCTTCCAGGTGAAAAGTAGAACAATGGACGGAAGTGACCTGTAATATAGTCGTACATCTTTCATCTTTCGATTTCGTTTTGGTTTAACTCAAAGCTATTTCTAAACCCATTCTGTATGCAACTGTCAGGCCATCCGGAACCACAATGGTCTTGTTTTACGGTGACTAGTGACTACTACTACAAGAATGTAATATCCTTTTTCTTAGTTACATTTTTACAGGCTTCTTTATTCCTCTCATTTTAAAATGCCAATAATTTGACAGATGTAGACCAAAAAATCGTTTACTATGTGGGCTCCATTCAGAATTATGTATCACGAGAAAAGTTTACTCATTACTGGGCGGTTGCAGGAAAAGCCGATGGCGACGGCTTGCACATTTTATGACTGCAACATTTCACGCTAGAGCTGTGTTTAGAGTTGTAACGAGATTATAATTATAAGTTATTGATCTTCTCGGGCTATTGTCTATATATTGCATATGGGAAGAAGTGGAAATAGATACTTTGGGAGGACATACTACATGCAAAAACAAGTATGGAACGTCTTGCACAAGTCAATCAACGAGTGATTTTCTGAGACAGCTCAACCAAAATACCTGGCGAGTTATTTCCATCTTTCGTAAAAACACTCAGGCCGCACACGAGCTAAGTTGGAAGGGAAAATTAGACCAAAGTATTTTATTAACTTTCAGTTTGTTTTTAACAGTTGTGGTTCGTATACAATTAAATGAGTAGGATATATGCTCCTGGATAATATTATTTATAGGTACTGCCTCTGCAATGGTCTTGTAAGCGGTGAAGTTCCAATTTCTTCATATTTTTCTTAGAATTGTTTTTAAACAGACGCTTCTCCTCGCGTCATCCACCTACTCAACCACTACTATTTGAGGTATCTAGACTATTGTTGTTTTCATTGCAAATTAGGGTCAGTTTAGATTTCACACAATTTGGACTAGTATTTTTTCCTTAAAATTGGAATGAATCATACAAATATGTGTGGAAAACTCAATATGCTTTGGGTAAATGCTGCTTAAAACTCGGCCAGACATGGAATGTGATTTCCTTTTGTTTTTCTTTTTATGAAACTTGACACACCTTTCGCTTTCTTTGGAGGAATGCTAATGGCATGGGTAATAATAATAGAAAAATCTTTAAGGTTTTTCTGCACTATTATTTTGCCAAGTAGGGCAGCAGGAAAAAAGCTCTTGTCACCAATGCAGAGAAAGATAAATCAACGTTTAAAAGAATCCTGTCTTCCAACAAACTTATTATTGTCGTTTATGCATCATTGCGCTGGCTATAGAGCCCTATCAATGCCAAATATTTACGTTGTGTTCTTACGTAACATAAGAAGAAAAACAACTTAAGAAACATTATATCTACAGAGTATTGCATATTCTCAAGTAGTTTGTATAGGTATGTAAAAATATTGATGCGCATTTGAGTGACAGAATGGGGACAACCGGGGAAGGAAATAGATGTATTAGATATTATGTAAAGCGTGTAAAAACTGAGTTTTTCTCTACTTGTGTTTATGAGTTTGACTTAGTTTTTTTACTACCTTTATCGCTTAAATCTAGAAAGATGAGATAGATGTCTTATGCAACATTATTTTTATGACATGTCAACATAAAATGACATCGTTGATTGGACTTCCTCTCTTATGTTGACATTTTAATGGTTGGAGTTTTTAGTGGGACATATGGAAGGACTATTGAGAGAAGAAATCTATAACAAGGAAAGGGAGGCACTTGTCACTAGAAAAAAAATACACATGCATAACGTTTCCGATAGGTTTAAATTATTGAGAAACATAAGTAAGTTATAGAAATTTGTTCAGTTGATAGACAGATGACACGGTATTGTTTGAATTAGACCAGAACAGATTATTTGGAAATAAAATTCAGGTCATTTAATTTTTGAAACTGTTTTTTTTACATTGGCTTCCCATAAGTGACTGTAAATACGGACAAATCAAAGCTAAATAAAAAAAGGAACTGATTTCGACAAGAGATAACTTAGGAAATAGAGTTCAAACACCGTTTACAATTGCATTCATTCTGAACTCGTTTCACAACTTTCTCCAGTTCATTACTCCTTCCTTTTTTAACATTTATTGTCTGAAATAAAGTTAGAATTTATGGGAAGTTGCAAAATATAAAATCCGGTTTCTCCACTCATGCTTCTTTCCGCTTGTATCGTTAACTAGTAGCTTCATACTGTCATTTCATCATTTTAGCAATTTCTCACTATGTATCACATTTCCCCATGATACATTTTCACATGTTTAGTCCACGTTTTGGCAGATACAACAATTCCAACATCCAAAGTAGAAGATATTGCAAACATATTCCTTTTATGTGCATAACAATTAAATATGGCTATTCTCAAGAAAAAAGTATGAGCATAGGCTGTTAGTAGTTCAAAGGAATTTTTCCTATTATATTACATATTTCTAAAGATGAATGGTGTAACTTTATGAGAATAGTTTTATTGACTTTCTCTTCGATGATACACGATACACGTTGTCTTCCAACGTGAGACAAACCTAATCCTTCAATTTGTGGTGAACAGTGAACATATTAAACATTAGAGTAAAACTTTCTCTGTAATACCATATGCCTCGATTCCGAAATAGCGAAAGGAAGACTAAGTATTTTTGGTTAGAATGATAAAAAAGCGATAAAGGAGTATTATAGCTCTGCTTTATTGCATTTGTGAAATTACTCATGGTCATCCTGATTAGAAATTGAGTGGGCAGACAAAAAAGGAAATCCTTTTGAGCGTTTTAATAAGCGCTTTCCCTACGTAGCCAGTGAACGCAAAACCCTTTCACAAAAATTATTCAAACGGCTGGAGACCATTTTAGATCTTTGACTACGATTTCCAGCACGTGTGGTCATTAAACGGCAGTTAGAAGCTGTGAAATGTCGAATGGCGTCTGTTTAGGGGTGGGGGTTCCCTCCTTTTATTCATGATGAATGTGACACATCTTTTTTATGCTTCGCCACACGATATCAGCCACCCACCACCCTGTCCAAGCTAACTGTAACTGAAACTGTTAGATTTTACGCTTCCATTCACATGGAATACCAGGGTTTTTACGCTCATTAGTCCGGTTGCGAAATTCGTTCATTCATTTTTCTTCCTAGTTGACTATTGGCTCATTATCCAGTCATTAATGAGGTAGTACAAGTTTCAAAACTTTTTGTTTCTCTAGTCTGTCAGATTATGAAATTCAAGTTGCAAAATTAAGGTGGCCTACTATTTACATACATGCACACCCATTTGTTAACCCAAAAAAACAAACTTCGCGTGTGCATCCATCAATCTAACTTTGGTGTCCTTCCTTCTGTTGTTTTTAGTCTACCCGATTTCGAAAAAAATGTAACACACCCGGTGTAATACCCATATCACTGTGTCATATTTCGTCAGCAGAATAGACTCTGGTTCTCCTCCTGGGGTGTATTGATCTGTTGATCTAGTTTGATTAGTTGCACACACAACAAGATCTACATTGTGTGTCTATTTTTACTCACAGAACACAATATGAGAAGGAACAAAATACACACGCAATATGCAATCTGTCAAAAACAATATCCTTAAGCATCGTTTCACCTTTGCTTCAATGATGGCACGCTTATGGCGTAACATCCAGCGAAAGTTATCCTCTGAACTAGTTGGCTGGCATAGTGTTTACAATATGCAAATATGCTGGTAGCATACTTAACCAAACACTATTACTATGAAGCGTACGTACTACTTGTGGTTCAAACGGGTCCGGCCCTAAGTCCCACTATTTCTTTTCTAATTCTTTCAATATCATTCATCAATGTGTTATATAATTGACAATGAGATTTTACAGAAGTCATCCATCTCTACATACTACGTCATAATTCATGCTAAAAGTAATATTTTTTTTCTATTAATTTTAAGTTTGCACCTTACTAAACTTAAAGTTATGCAGCGCAGTTGCATTACACACGCTATTGCATCTTGTATCTTTTCCCCGTGTGTAATTATTTTCTAGTGAAAGTTACGTACATGAATGTAACAGGATATGATAGATGACGAGAAAACTATTCTCATGAAGCAAATCCTATTACTGCATAGCGTTTGCTCTACAACTGAGATTCTCAACGGTGATCTGACTTTCGCATCAACAGCCTCAATATCTGTTTCCCTTGCAGAAGCAGCAGCATATAATCAGGATGGACCAGATTCTGGATCTTCAGTTATTTCCATGTCGCTCCAAAAGCAACATCACTACTCCTGATACAAAAGCCTTCTGCTCTCTGGCTTTGTTTTCGTTTGCATCGCTTGTTTCAATCTAATATTGGTTTCTAGGTTAAAATCACAAAAGAAGTGAAGCGAATTTCACCCACTTGAGCATCTGTGCAAGTTACGAATAAACTGATTTAGTGCACTCTCATCTTCTTTGTCAGCCCTTCCAGAAGAAAGTGACCATGTACAAAATATTTATGAAGGACTCAAGTGTGTGCTAAAAAACAAAAGAAAAAAAACTGGGTCACTTGTCAGAAAGAAAGCAACAGCCTTCAAGACAATAAAAAAAGGACATTAAAGTCGAATTATGTGTTTCCATTACAAGTCTGCTGAAATAAAGAGGTATTTCCGAAATAACTTTTTCTTAAGCTGAGACCCTGGCCCTTGAATTACTTTCTTTCTTATTTTTATAGAGAAAATTGATATCAGCAGAAGAATAAGATTTCAACCTTCACAAACACAAAAATAAAAATGGAAGAAAAAGAAAGCTCCCCGGAATCCTCAAGTTTTTTGTCATCTTCTGTATCTAATGAAGACACCAGTTCGGGGGAACTTGGAGCAGTGGAAGGGCTATCTATCAACCACCTCCACTTACAAGTCCCCTCCCGGGCTAGTAGCAGTACTAATAGTAGCCCACAGTCTAGTCCCCGACCTAGCACAACTTCACTCCCTTCCAATATCATACCTGCAAGACATCGAGGAGACAGTTCAAGCTCCAGCTTGTCCTTAGGAGAAATCTCAATCCAACGGAATCTAGCAGACATTTCACAAGAATTTCAAATTCTTAAAATTCTTCATGAAGGACGCTTTTCAAAAATACTGCTTGCAAGGCAATGTCCCTCACGAGATGACACGAAGTATCTAGTTTTAAAAGCTGTTTTATCAGGAGGCTTGTTCACTGACGATTTTAAACGAGAACTCACCACAAACTATTTTCTGAGCCCGTACCCCAATATTCTCACTTGCTTCAATACTTCATTTAATTGGGCAAGTAGGTATAACGTTTACGTTCAGGAGCACGCCCCACTTGGGGATTTGTCCCAGTTCATTACGCAAAACCAGCCGAGTTCCCTACATCCTTGTAAATATTTACCAGAGTGTCACGTAAAACTGATTGGAGCTCAGCTCGCTTCCGCATTGGAGTTTGTCCATAGCTACAACTTGGTTCATCAGAATGTTTGCCCTGAGAATGTGCTCGTATTTAAGGGGAACATGACCAGAGTGAAGCTGTCGGATTTTGGAGAAACTCGAAAGGAAGGGAGCTCATTAACCAAGTCTTGTTATTTGATAGGAAATCCTAGCTACTTACCGCCAGAGTTGAGTTACCTGTTGCCACAGGAGAGGTATGAGTGTAGAAGATCTTGTGATGCTTGGCAGCTAGGGATTTTACTAGGGGTTTGTTTGAGTGGAAAATTGCCGTGGGAACTCGCAGAGTTTTCAGACTCTTCATTTAGACAATACACAAGCTGGTTGAAGAGAAAGTCGTTGAAGTGTCCGGAAGCTTTGAGGAAGTACACACCAAGGCTTGTCAGGATGATGAAAAGGCTGTTGGAGCCTAAACAACCCCTACGTGCTGGAGTAGCAGAGGTTTTAAAGTATTTAAAAGATGACTGGATGAAACCAAGCTGTATAAAGAGTGCAAGACAGCAAGAGAAAAGAGAAAATAATTTGGTTTTAAAAAGGCATGTAAAGCCGAAAGGAAGCAGCATAGCTATTAACCTAGTTTGTAATTTATCTGATGACAAAGACAAAGATGTGAGAGTAGAGGAAATTGTTGGTCAACAGGGGATCAAGCGTGTGGAAAATTGGGTTGCTAGTGTGGTCCAACAAGGTAGAGAGATTGAAACAAAAGAAGTGAAAGCAGAGGACTGAATGACTCAAATATTGGAAATTATGAGGCATAGAAAATACAATACCTGAATGAGTACTTGAAATGAAATAGGATCACGATGACAATTGTAATATGGATAAATAGTTTTAGTCAATAATTTGTATGGGTAATGATGCCTTTGTAGTACAGCTTGTCATATTATGGCTTGCATTGGGGGAAGTGGAGCTTTGCGTCAAGGTTTCCATGCATTACTTGGTAAGCCCCATTATATCTCCAACTGAAGGTATAATATGTCAGGCCGTAAGTACAAATGGTACTTTGTAAAAATAAATTGTATGTACATATTATGTATATATGATAGATTTAGATATTATATAGAAAATAGTGTGGTTTTAGGTGGGATGAAGATTTAACGAAAAGCTCACTTTTTTTCTAAGACTATAATGTAGCAGTTCAAGCGTACAATGACTTAGGGATTGTAAGTATTTATTACGTAAAATAAATAATAAAAAGGTTAAAATTCAGTAAAAAAGTTTTAAAGCGATTTTTAATCACGCCTAAATATATTATTAATGTACACTATATGCACGGGCACTCAACAAGGAGGAGCAACATTCGACGAACATTTTCTTGACTCTTTGCATAATACATAAACTGAAAGTTTCCCAAAGAAGAAGAAGCGACGAAGCGAGCTTCACACCATGCTCAAGTCAATCATGGACACTCACAACCGTATATAACCTGATTTTAGATTTTTTTATTGTGGTCTGTTTAGTTTCATACTATTGTTTTTTCCATTAACGCGTTTTATTGTTCCTTTACCCTTGATTTTTGATATTCTCGCTTACAGCTCTCATGCAGTTACATTATTGCCCCTTCCTTCAAATATTTCATAATCAAATTATCTACTTTCACCACTTCCATGGCTTCCATTCCTATTCTGACTGTCCTGCTTTCAAACTGCACCCAAGAGACAGAAAGCAGACTCGTAAAAATGGGGCTAAGGCTATCTTCAAATTGGGAAAGAAATGAGTTCTACTCACTCCTGTTATCATTTTCGGTTAAGCTTTTTTTCTCTCAACAGTCACGTGTCAGCCTCATAATAATCTTGTTACAAACCAAACTACCCATTAGATGAATAAAATATCGTCAGTATGGAAAAATGTCTTGGGCAAGTAACTAGACTAGCCCAGTTCACCCCGGAAACGCAATTCGCATACGTTGGTAATAACCAAAAAGTGTCGCCATGGGTCCTAAAGAAGATCCGGAAGTGGCTGGTCTAAAAAAGGAAATCGAATCGTTAAAACAATCAATCAAGTCTGCTCAAGATTCTGCCAATGATGCCACCTTGGAGAGTGTCTGCTCTGGAGTCAATGAAGTGGGAAGGTTGCGACTTCAAACAAAACGACTACTGAAAGGCCATATCCACAAGGTCAACTCTGTCCATTACTCTGGCGATTCCAGGTAAAACCGAAATTAAACACAACACAAATAAACTGCTATTTAGACCTTCACACCATTGCTTAAACTCTTGTCTAGGCATTTAGTGAGTGGCTCGTTGGACGGAAAACTAATTATATGGGATACTTTCACCGGGAATAAAGTTCAAGTTATTCCCTTGAGATCTTCATGGGTTATGACAACTGCGTTCTCTCACAGTGGCAACTTTGTAGCTTGCGGGGGTATGGATAACATGGCGACAGTGTACGACCTTAATAATCGGGATACCTCAGGGGTAGCTAAGATAACGAGGGAACTTGCTGGCTACGATGGGTTCTTGTCATGTTGTCGATTTGTGGCTGACCAGAAACTAGTAACGGGTTCGGGAGACATGAAAATGTAGGAAATAGTCCAGGCATTCAAAATATGAATTTAAATACAATTGACAAAGAATTATTCATTATATACTGTATTAGTTGTCAGTGGGATTTGTCAACCGGAAAACGATCTGGAGAATGGCATGGACATGGGGGAGACGTTGTATCAATGAGCTTCAAACCTGACGATATGGAGAACGTGTTTATTACAGGATCTGTTGACCAAACTGCAAAACTGTGGGACTTGCGTGAAAAAACAGCAGTTCAGACATTTTGGGGGCACACTGCAGACGTTAACTCTGTATCGGTAAATGCATAACTGAATACACATGCATATTCCGAGCATAATATTCAGATTAATGACAATGACTCAGTACATAAAATATTTACGTATAGTTTCATCCATCCAGTATGGCATTTTGTACGGCTTCAGAGGACAAGACAGCAAGAATGTTTGATTTGCGTTCAGACCAACAGGTAAACTTGAGTGCAGAAGTTTGTTAAAAATTATTCCAGAACTGAAATGGGGTAACCTGCAATGTGAACTTTGCCTATATAGGTTTGCCAGTATGTGAATCCAGGAGGTGGTGGAGGCAGTGAAACAAGCACTGGAGGATTTACCTCATGTGCTGTGAGTAAAAGTGGCCGATATATATTTGCCGGTTGCGATGACTCAAACATTCACATTTGGGATGCTTTAAAGGCTTCCCATGCAGGTAATAAGAGAAACTTCATTAAACAAAAGTTTGGCTAAGCATTGTTTTAATACAATCATCTAATTTAGAAAATAATTCCAATATTGGGTTTTCTATTTGTGTAGGAACACTCGGAGGACATGAAAATCGAATTACTTCATTAACTGTAGCCGAAAATGGAATCGCTTTGGCTTCCTCTTCATGGGATCAAAACATCCGTGTGTGGGTTGGATAAAAGAGAATATGTGCTTCTACGAAAAACTTTGTACATTCCAAGTCATGAACTTTGTCGTATTTGAGTCATCAAAATAAAGTATGTTGCAAGAGTGTTTAGATCCCAAAACATTTATAACAAACATTAAATTTTCCGGCTAAATATCTTCCTTTTTAAAATCCTTCTCGGGAGTCCTTACCAATATCAACAAAGATGTCGAACATGAATTACAGGCGAAACTGTCCTAAATCTGGTCACAAGTAGCTGTATCTGTTCAAAACTTTATAATTAAATTTTCTTTCCAATGATTTATGCCGAGTAGTCATGACAACAACCTTGTAAGCGTCCTCCATGAAAACTGTTGTAATTGGGAGCTTTTGTAAGGTTGCGTTCAATTCCAGGCAAGTTAACGTCAGCCAACGGAGCCTACGCATTAGCTTACAAAACATGCCAAATAAGTTAGCAACTGAATTGCCATGATGATCGCAAAAGCTAATTTGTCAACGTCTGGAATGTGAAGAAAGTATTACGAAAATAGGATTTCGGCACTACATAGGGCAGATTCCAGGAACAATATAAGGGAAAACAAGCTGTTGAATGATTTTACACATGTTTCCAAATTTTCAACTAGATCCAGACACGGTCCCAGTTTAGATTAGACAAAGAAGATTCTGCTTGTTAACTATATAATATACATACAACTTGCTTTATTAACTAGTGAAAGCCAGAGAATCTATAGATACTATATATACGGGATACTGTATTGGTGATAACAACCATTTAGTCCCAACTAGCGATTATAACCAAGTTAATGTATCGAAACAATTTTACTGTCCTTGTATAAACTTCTTGAACCTATTCATTTTCTGCGTTTGGTTGACTTGGACACCAGTCTGCATGCGAGATACATTTATACCACCACATAGTATGTTTTTAAACAAATACTCTCCGTTCGAGACACGATGTCTACGCTGGCAGGTATACCCAAAATACCTAGTGTCGTAGACATCGTCTCTCAAATGGACTGTATGTGGTATAAATGCATCTCGCATGCAGATTGGTGTCCAAGTCACCCANTATGTTTTTAAACAAATACTCTCCGTTCGAGACACGATGTCTACGCTGGCAGGTATACCCAAAATACCTAGTGTCGTAGACATCGTCTCTCAAATGGACTGTATGTGGTATAAATGCATCCCGCATGCAGATTGGTGTCCAAGTCACCCAAACGCAGAAAATGAACTGTTTTTTGATATTTTATTAAGCACAGTATATTGTACCAGTTTGAAATAAACGCAGTTGGCGACTAGGTATATAATAAGGTGAAAGTATTATTCTAGAGAATTGCACACTTCGGATGTTTTTTTATGAAATTTTAGGACCGAAAAGAAAAGGGCAAATAAGCAAAATGTTATTGGAAAAACCACCCGATACTTGTTTTAAAGAAAACCACATCACTGTCATTACTAGCAGAACCAACTGTTGCAGTTGGTGGTGCCAGGAAAGATTGAAGTCTACTCAGAGTAAATAGGGGGATAGAAAGTGGCCTTCCCCTTGTTAACTGGTGTGACGATATTTTTTATGAAAAATTGTACGTTTGTTGTACATGGAAACGGTTTAACTGGTGCAAACAGTTCTTGCGTATCCAAAAGTGGACTATTGATTAATATAACGATTGGCACAGTGGTCGGAGCATGACTAAGAAAAACTGGCGAAAATGTGTAAGAAAGTTTTTCATTATAAACTCACACAAATTAAAAACTTTTGAAATAACGCGACTTCGCGACAACCTTTAACTGGCCTGGCACATACCATTACCTATAAACTACGTGAATGCTAAAATTTTAAAAAAAAACTACTGGTTATTATTTTTTTTTTTGCTAGACGAGCCCTCAACATATGATATTTCTGAATAGCTATAAGTGTTCGAGAACGAACAAATGAAAAGAACTGATATTTATTCTTGAAACAGAGAGTTCCAATTTTCAAGGGCAAAGGAAGTAGATTAACTGCAACTAACTACAGGCCTGTGTCCATTTTAAGCCCAATGACAAAACTTTTTGATAGAGTAATATATAACAAGCTGGTTAATATTTTGGAACCACATTTCTGCAACGAGCAACATGGATTTCGTAAGAAAAGATCGACAAAGACGGCCCTTTCGGCGTTTTCGAACTATTTGTATAAAAATACCGACAAAAGAAATGCAAAAGTGGCAACAGTGTTTATTGATATGAAAAAAGCATTCGACTGTGTTGACCCAATCATACTCATCAACAAACTCATGAATGATTATGGTGTGGGTAAAAAATTACTTACACTTGTTTACCTCTTCTTGACGGGCAGAGCGTGCAAAATTTTCACCTGTCGATACTTTCCCAACCTAAGGGGGATACCCCAGGGGTCATCTGTTGGACCACTTGCCTTCACAGCATTTATAAATGATATTGGGCGTTATCTTGACCTGCCTTTTCTACTTTACTGTGATGACATTGTGGTTTACACGACCGGAACTGATGTAGAAGTTATTCTAAATGACATTTCAGTGCAACTTGCCAACGTGCATAAGTGGTGCTGTGATAACAACATGAAGTTGAACCTTGAGAAGACAAAATATATGATTTTTTCTAAGACGCCCGTAACTAATGATATAAGTGCTACATTGAGCTGTTGTGGACAGGATGTAGAAAGAGTTACAAACTTTAAGTATCTAGGGGTCATATTCGAGGAGTCAATGAAGTTTGATATTCAGTTCGCCAAAACAAAGAGCAAAATTAATGGCCAAATTAAGTTCATGTATGGCATTAAAAAGTTCTTAACTCCAACCGCCGTTAAAATACTCATTAACGCGTGTGTGCACTCTATTCTGGATTATTGCAGTGAAATTTGGTGTATCCAACCAGATCAGAAACTTCAAGGAGTACAAAGCATAATCAACAGATTTTTAATCAGCTATGTGCTACCAAAATTCACTAAAGCAAAGAGAAAGAGATCTTACCGATCGCTTAAAAATTCAATAAATATAAATCAAATACTAGCTGATATGAATTTTCTCACCTTTCGTGAAAGGGTCGACCTATCTTTACTAAAAGGAGCATTAATGAGAGTAAAGGATGGTAACGCAAAATTATTCCAAGGACATGAGAGAACTTTTCCGCGAATGATACTACCACCGCACTCATCAATAACGTTTAAACGATCATCTGAGTACAGGGAGGCTATTCTATGGAACAATCTTCCGAGACATTGGACATGGGAAGGCTTAACTCTTGGAAAATTTATCATAGCCGTTAAAAATTTACTTCAAGACAAACGAACAAATGATGTTTACTATTACTAATTTAAAATATGACTATGACTAAATATTATGTAGTAGCTTAGGATATAATTTGTTTCTGTCACATGTTGGAAATCAGTTTGCTGAACCTTGCTAGACAATAAAGTAATCAAATCAAATCAAATCAAAGAGCACGTAACTCTAGCTTAGATTGGATATAGGAATATTCCCAACAGAAAAATAGCAGAGAACACAACAATCCGACAAGATGTGTTATGAAAAATGCATACGTTCTTGGATCAGATAGTTTGATAGTCGCTACCGATACTATTTGTTCATAATAGCCCTTCTTTGTTTCCAGTGCAATTTGCAAGCGTTTCCAATATGTGGTCAATCCACTATCACGCAAAATCCTGTTTAAAGTTCGTCGTGTGTGCCATCGAATTCTTGAGTAGACATTAAAATGAACTGGCCTTAAACCATACGCTTTTTTCAGCACATTACATCGTCTGGAGCCTTCCCTTCGAAGTTCCGCAATAGGCCCAGAGCGTATGACCTGTTCAAAGTCTGTCGAGTCCAGCGGTGCCAACCAAATCATGTACCACTCCTTCCACCTCCTTTTCAGCTCCACTGTAAAAGTTTCAGCTGTGTATTTAACTTGGTGCATTGGTGGAAACCATAAATTGTCATCTGCCAGGTTACCCGTGAATCCTTCTCGGAGCACTTCTACCTTAATTCTGTTCACCTTGTTTTCTCTATTACATTTTATGCAGTATTCAATTTCGCGTTCAAAAATTGTGTCTGATCCAAACTTAGCTCCATCCTGGATCAATTCCGTTATTGTTGCTTTTACTGATCGCTCTGGTGGTGAGATGATAAGCTCGGTACATTTTGACAAGAAGAAAAATTCCACAAAAAAGAATGCCCATAAAAGCTCTACGCGAAACACATCAACTTTCTTCAGCGCACGCTCAAATAATATGACGTAAAGCTCGAAAGCACTTTGCATCAGTGCCTTTTTCACTGGTTTTTGCGTGTTTTCAATTCGGAAATAAATAAATATGAGTACCAATGAGAAGCATAATGCTATCCAGGTGGATGCATGGTTCTCACAGTAGCTGACAACAATTCCAAAAACATTTTGCAGTGCGTGTTCGGTCATCTCAGGAATGTTTAGAATCGGGAAATATTTGCTAACAAGACTTGTTGAAACTATAACATCGAAATATTTATCCATGTATTCTTTAGATACTTGCGACCCGAATAAAATAGTAGCATTTAAAGCTTCTGCTAAGATGTACATTGAAACTGCGTCATATTTGGAACAGTCGTACCCAAATTGCTGATTGTAGTGCTTCAATAGCGCAGAAGGACTCAGGCATGCTGCAGTTCTTTCGTTATGCCCCAAGGCGGAAATTTCTGGCAAAATTGCATTCATTGATGGTCTTGTTTCAGTATAAGGAATGCTGTGAATAGTTTGATTGATGGCACCGGAAAATATTTTAGTATTCTGGTACAGTTTTAAAGAAAGTGAACAACATGACACGCAAACTACGTAAAGATCCTCAATATACCAGGTGTCCCCTTGGAAATGTCGTTTTGGAATTATAACAAATGTTAAAACAGGCCCCATAAGTATTGTGTCGTGGATTCCTCTGCCAGGTCGATTGAACCGATTTGGTTTTGATAAGACCAGCATTAATGATTTCTCAGTTATGGAGGTCAACACACGCATGTCTTGCACTGCACGAAGCCACCAAACATCCCACAAATATGTGTAATAGTTTTCAGCTAAATTTATCAGACTAGTGTGAAACTCAACGAGGTCTAGGATAGTCAATACTATTTGACAAAATCTATCCAGAGATCTAAATGAATACTTGGCTGAAGTTAGTGAAGACACTTTAAACTCGTTAAGTTCAATGCTTATACTGAGTTCAGAATACAGGGTCATTGTTGCATCCATGTCCTGTTCTGAGTCTGTGATTACCCATGTTAGCAAACCTTTAGTTGTCTCTGCTACACTTACGGAGGATTCCAGAATTCGGTTTAACAGATTCCTGAAGATGGCAAACTCGCTTCGAGTATCCCTTACTATGAGAACATTGCAGGTAAGGTACCTTTCCCAATTGAGTTCCAAATGAAGTGGGGTTACCTGAGAACTCAATAATGCCAATAAGTAAAATAATAAGCTACGTTTGATCATGCTGATTTTTTTTGCAATATTAAAGCATTAGCTAAATACAAACCATGCCACAAACAAACTTAAGACAGCTCACACAAAAATTATTCTATGAACAACGCTATGTTTTGAAATAATATTGTATTAAATTTCTGCCGACATGAAATGGATACTCATTATCGCCTTAATGAAAATACGTAAACACTATCAACTGTACTTGGCTATTAATTTGTTATTAGTAATTACATAGACATGAAATCCAAACTTTCACTCCATCAGACGTACACACATACTTATGATTTTATTTTTTCTCGTCAATGAGCTGATCGTTGAATACATGGACGAAAAGAAACAGACCGAAGACCAAACAATAGAATAGAAAAGTAATTTGTCGCGAATTCGTAAGTATTTCACTGCATTGAATAAAGAAGAGTTGCTAGAGACAAAGTACCATTGATTATTGATTTTTACACCTTATCACGAAGATTGATAGTCACTGGTTTACACGTTCCGTGTAGACGGACGGAGAAGCCAACATTCAACATCAATCTAACGAAAGAATCAATGTTACACATGGTAATTAAAAATACACCTATGGCAACTAGAAACAACATTAACAGTTTTCAAATCTCGTATTGCTTTAGTTTGGAGCTACACGCATTTGAATTAGAAGTAGACTATTTAATATTTTCTACATTACGAATGAACCAGATTAACTGGAGTACTAGCTTCGTAAGAGTTTCCAGACAAGAGCCAACATAAAATCTAATATCTGACAATGGAACCATCTTTCAAAGCTCCTTCCAGTTCTTTCGATTTATCAACACTTAAACAAGACAATGTTTCACACTTTGATCCTTTAACCCACATTTGGGTTTCTTGCTGTTTTCATTAGCTCGCCCAGGTAACAACATAATCAAGGACATCTAATTAAGCATAATCATGAGATGAGCAAAGAGTACTTATATTATATAGAAAAGGTGTCTTGTACTGTTTGACCTGACGAATATCTGCATAAAACAAGCTCATGTAACGTAGTTACATATTTCAACAGGAAACCTCGTTAACATTTTAATAACACTGATAGGTGCCTTGCTTTTCCGTTACATACGAAATGAAAAATCTTGAATTAGAACTGATTACATAAACGGATTAGCTGAAGAATGTTACATTGTCTCGATAAGCTGGCTGACAATTGGTGTACACAGAGACACTTTGAGTATAAGTCATACCATTACCTGGCGACGGTATATAGAGACACAAATGATAGGAAAATGATTATGGCGACCATCACAAATGCGAATTTTCTTCACGAATTCTTATTCTACATAAAAAAATAATGTATATGTTCAATTTTGAATTTTGTCGAAAAATGTCATTGGCATTTCTACAGTTTTTGACCAAACTAGATGAAAATTGGCACAGGGGTTCTCTAAAGCATTATCTAGGGGAGTTTTTAAAAAAAAAATTTGAACATATTATTCAATTTTTACCCCGGTTTTGGCCTGTAGAATATGCTAATCGTTAGATGTAGCTTAGTTTAGAATCCATACATTCTAATTAGATAAAATGTTATCTCTTCCTGCTGCCACCCAGGCCAGACTGATTGTAGAACTACAATCTTTGGTCACGTGGGCCATGTTGCTATCTCTAGCTTCTACCTCCTAGTTCTCTGAGTTTGTCCTATGATCATTTCTAGCTCTTGTGTCTAACACTTAAACTATGCGTACTTCAATATATAGAATAAACCCACATATTCTACATACAATTTTCGTTCAGACACTGCGTAACTGCTAGGGATTCAGAAAGACCAACCCGAAAAGTATGACCTCCTTTTAAAACTTCAGGGTCGGTCATCTTTGGCACTTCTCGAAGTCTTTAGCAAAGCTTAGGTTCGCTGAGAGGAACGGTGCTCTGTTTCCTTGAAAAGCTATGGTCAACATTAAGGGCCCCATTCGTTCAGGTCCAACCCCGCCTTTGCCCTGGACGTACGCCTCCTTCTCTAGCTTGTGGCTTTCGCCAGAGAGTGCATACAGGGATGGGCTGATGGAAGGGCCGTTAACATGCCTGAAAATACCGTACAGGACTTTACCACTTCAGCTTCAGCTACCGAAGCGGCATCGTTTTCGGTGTAGTTGAAGAAGGTTTCGTTGTCGGCTGGTTTCCACAGATCTTGTTGCAGAGTTTGTTTGTTCGATTTTGAAATCATGAAATCCATGATACGAAAAAAAATATGACATGCACCCATTGGGTTCTTTCTCCCAAAAATATCTCCGAATCATGCTCTACAAGGACTTCAATTTTGTTTTTTTGATAAACCCTACAGAACCATGTCAAAAGGCTATCATCAATGGCGTCATTTTTTTTGCGTTGAAATATATTGGAGTGTAATGTTTGAGCCCTCATATCTCGTGTTTCCGAGTAGGTATAAGGAAAGAAAGGTTCTAGTTATACCACTGGCTCATAACTAGAACCTTTCTTGCATTGCATATTGCATTCCCATTCTTTGCGTTATCGAAAAAGCTTCAGCTAAACCGGTACAACGAACTAAAAGTTAGAGAAATTTAAGTTGTAGTTGATGGCAAAAAACGTTCTCTCAGGACGCGGCTAGCTAGGATATGTGGACAAATTATGACCAAAGACATTCTCTGTTTTATCAAAGAAAATTGAACATTTTTATGCTAAGTTGCTTACACGAATGCTTTTGTTTGGTGGTACGGAGTACGCATGCGCGATTGCTCATGCTCAATTCGATGTGAGAAAACGTGTTTTCTGCGATGGCGATGAGAGGAAGGTGTATTCGAGTTGGGTGTACGTCGCTGCGTAATATTTGAGGAAGAGGAGCGGAGTCGGCAATAACCAGAGTACGATTTCTTGTAGTTGGAAAAGCACGCGTTTTTTCTCGGCGAGCGAGTGCAGCGAAATATTATTTTGTATTTGTACGAGATAAAAGTTTTGAACTACGAAGTTAAATTAGTTTATTGGGTAAACTGAATCTTGATTCGTTATCTCAGAAGTGAATTGCAGGGGAAAGTTGTCAGTTAGGACTCAAGTCTTGAACTATTTAGGAATGGAAGGAGCAGGAAGAGGACGTGGGCGGGGTCGGCCGGCTACAGTGGAACCAACTCCTCCGGTGGTACCTCCACCTCCAGATTCTCCGGTAGCTAGTAGACCTTCTTCTGGGGGTCAACGTAGCCCAAACCAGGTAAGAAGTTAATCGTGATTAATAGATTGGCAAGTTAATTAGATGGAAGTTGCCTTAGGCTAATTAGGGGAATGACTTGTTAGCATTATAGTATTCCGTGTTTAGGACTTAATCGTGGCGTGGCTCTTACAGTGTTAAATCAGTCCAGTCCGCCTAATTTTAATCCTATGTCGTTCGTTTACTTACAGAGTTCGCCGGAGTTGGCGGCACGTATGTTTGGGGAAATGCAGGTGACTGGACGCGGTGGCGATGTAGGTAGTGCCCAATCAAGTAAGTAAATCATACCTAAGGACAATAAGTGCTGCCAAAACCATCGGTTCATATGACTAGCTGATAATGATGATTAATTCTTTAGTTCGGTCTAGAGGACGTGGACAATACAGAGGAGGAGCCCGTGGTGGAGCGGGTCGCGGGACCATTGAAGTGGGATTAATTCGTCACGGGGAACCCGGAATGGCGGAGCTAGCAGCAAGGTACGAGGAAGCCCCTGAAGAACGAAAGCGAGATGAGCCGGTTCCGCCCGAGCCAGAACCGGTTGTGCCTGAAGTGGAAGTTCAGGAACTCCCCGCCCAAGCTGTTGTAGCTGTTGACAATGCGCCTGCCGTTGCTGAACCCGTAGCTGGAGGCTCGCACCCTACTTCCTCTATGGAGAGTCGGCCGGTCGAAGAGGTTCGAATCACCAGAATGGGTACTAAGGGAGATCCGTAAGCTAATTAATACTGATTATTAGTTGAGAGGTCATTTGCAATTGTTGCATGCAGTTATCAATTAGGTTGTGCTTACCGTTCTAGTCTTGCATTTTTGATTACATAGAATCCCGTTGGTCACCAATTACTTGACTTTAAAGTACATTCATGGACATCCAGGTATTGTGGAATACCATGTATCCATCACTCCAACAGTTGAAGCGGTAAAGCATCGACGAATGATTATCGACAGCGAGGAATGTGTTGCAGTACTTGGCAACATCAGGAACTTTGATGGCATGGTACTGTTTCTTCCCAAGATTTTGAAAGATGATGTAAGGGCTTTCTGAATTTTAATTACTCATT
>JAAXOA010000803.1:0-19472 GCA_036561885.1 Salina celebensis
AATTTTGATCGAAGTATGAAGTACGTTGATAAAATAAAAACCGAATCAGATAATTTTTAAAATAATATGGACTAACTGACAATGAAGACTGCATTTGAAAATCAAGAGAATCTATCACGAATGGGTAAGAAAAACCAATTGTTTTTAATGTCAAAAAGCTAAAACACAAAAAATGAACGCTCCAATATTAGCAGTCAGAACTGAATTTACCGAGAAAAAATTTCAAAGAGAAAAATGATCATGACACTTCATGCTTTAGAAATTAGAATCCTCTCAGAAATGTATGGAGCTTTTCCCCGAAGACGGCTGAATGTCAGTTAAAGTGTACAATCAGTAGGTAAATCGATCATTTACTGATTTGTGACTCTGAATCCTAGGCGCTGCTCATCCATTCCACACCTGAAGCAGCTCGTCTACTGGTACCAATGCTCAGTGCAAAATGCAACCTTACTTACATTTCCTATTCACCACGTGCGATAAAGATGCATACCATGCAATTATAGGCATGCATAGGTATTTTAAATGTGCTTGGTAAGATAAGCATACTAGTAAGTATATGATGCATATTAAAGTAAACCGTTGTGCTTTTTGAAAGATTTACTTTTAATAACTACCACGGGCTTTTTAAATTAAGTATCAGACCGAGTCCCTCTCCGGTAAAGAGATTTTAGACAAGGTCGTCATAAAAGCCATCGATTAAAATTTAGACAACACATTAGTAAAAGACGACTACTTTGATACTTGATTCATTTGTGCTGTTTCCTGTACGGATACAAGCACTCTCACTAACTTCAGCAACTTGTTTTTATCCAGGATTCGCCACTCGACTTAGTAATATTCATAGTGGTCAACTGCTCAGCACAAGTCGGATGAATTCCAATGGTTGTGTCGAAATCCTCCTTGGTCGCATTTAGCTTGATGGCAAGTGCAAATCCCTGCGTGACCTCGCCAGCATTAGGCCCCAAGTAATGAAACCCCACAACCCTTTCATTTTCTTCTTTTACACAGATCAATTTGGAATAGCAAAATTGTTTGTCTCTCTGGGACAAAACGAATTCCAGGGGTTGGCTTGTCACGTGGTATACTTCAAGTCCATTTTCCCCGTAAGTTTCCTTGGCTTGCTCTTCGCTCAAACCAACACAGCCGTATTCCAATGGAGTAAAAACTGTCGTTGGGATTTTAGTGTAGTCTGTGAGCACGGCCGACTTTCCAAACAATCTTCGTGCTAATAGTACTCCCGACTGGATGGCGACTGGCGTAAGTTCTGGTCTCTCATGACAAACGTCTCCAACAGCGTAAATATTTGGTACACTTGTCTGCTCCATTGGATTTGTAATGATTTTTCCGGAAGTTGAATCCGTCACGATGTTGACCTTATCGAGGCCAAGATGACTAACATTTGGAGACCGACCAACAGCTAGGATTACGGTGTTGCAAGGTTCTTCAAATGTTTCTCCACTTCTTGTGTTTTCACCGTGGACAATGTAAGTTCCAGGGGAGCCACTGGATTCGCATTGAATTTGAACTGGAACGCAGTCCCGCATTAAGTGGACACCGTGGGCGTCTAAGACAAGGCCAGCTTTTTCAGCCATTTCTTGATCGAAGCCACGGAGCAGTTGGGAGCGAACGATTACAGATACGTCTAGACCGATGCCGTTAAGAAATCCAGCAGTTTCAAGAGCAATGTAGCTGGCTCCGATGATAACAACTTTTCCAGGTCTATGGGGCAATGTGAAAATATCGTCGGATGTTATGCAAAATTCTCCAGGACCTGCTCCAGGAACATCGTCCATGTACTTCGGTCTTCCTCCTGTAGCGATTAGGAAGTTTTGAGCTGTTATAATCGCCATATCTTCGCCCTTCTTTCCTGTGAGGGTCACAGTATGATTGTCTGTGAACGTAGCAAGACCATTGAAGTATTCTACTCCAGCATTCTGAAGAGCCACACGGTAGCCCCAGTTCAAACTGAGGATATGATTGTGAATGTTTTTGACCATTTTGTTCCAGTTATGATTGTGTCCTCCTGCAACTGTTTCCTCGGGTATGTCCCACCCAAAGTAGGCAGCATCTTCTAAGCTTTGACCGAGGAGAGCGGCTTGATGCATGAGCTTCTTTGGGATGCAGCCAACATTCACGCATGTTCCACCAAGGCCCCAGGAAGTTCCTGCAGGGCTGGGGGTAACGAAATCACAAAGACCTACTCGGACCCCAAACTTTTTCGCCTGGATAGCAGCTGCGAGTCCTACCATTATAAAGAATTCTGTAATCTATATTTGAATGCATTGGAAGATTTGTGCTTCAAATATCGATTTTGTTTACCTCCTGAGCCCCCTCCGATGACAAATAGGTCAAACCGGTAATCTTCTACTGGGCTGCTACTGGTGCCTTCAGAGTCAGACATATTAAATGTCTCGATTCCTGTAATTTCGATAGAATATTTTTAATTAGCTTGCTAATATGCAATAAATGAATGGTTGGATGAGCTCATGCCATTCATTCTTACCTTTTTGTATGCCCATGTGAATGGGGTAGCGGGGTGAATTATATTCGCCGTTCCACCCTTTCCACTACTTTTAATTTTACATCCGGACAGTATTTTATGTAGAACCAGTTCAGATTTTTGAATCCTGAAATAATATTGTTTCAAATCTACTCTGTGGCAAAAAAAACAATGCTTTTATCTTAGAAGGTTATTAATAGATATGTTTCCTTGGGATAACCTGCATTATGTTTGTGTCGTTTGACCATCCAGCACTAATGTGACATTCTTGTACTACCCGTCACTGTCAATATAAACATTAAGATGTCAAGCGTTTTCTAATCCATCATTGCTATTTTATAGTTTCTGAAGCGAAACTCAGCTAAAAATTGTCAAGCAAGCCGACATTCAACATAAAAATTCCATTATAAGCATATACCTGTCTCTACCTGTGAAGATTTAGAAAATATACGGACATTTGACGGGGCATTTAGAGATTTCATAAGGACTGAGTTTTTGCTCTTGCTGCTAATGTGAAATGTGAAAATCTAAACTCGCAGCGTCTACTAATTTATCATTTTCTACAAGCAGACATCAGTGATGATAGTGGTCATATGAATATTTTTTCCTGTAATCATAATTACATGAAAACTTTTAGCGGGCGAATTATCAAGCTCCACATTTTGGCCTAGATACACTAGACTTGCCCACGAAAGGTGTCTTCTTCTTCTACTAATTACTCTACTTCTACTACTACTTCTTGCATGGTCAAACGTAGAAAAAACTGAATTCGGTTGAAAAATGCCGACAATTTAATTACTACAAGCTCATAAAAATGTTTTTAAGGGAATGCCCTTTACTACAATCCATCCTATTCATCATACACGTTTCGGTGTATGGCTGATTTAAGTATAATGCCTATTTTGACGTACTTAAACAAACAGTATCTCCTAAAATTAAACACATTTTCAATAAAACAATCATGTCAACAGTATCTCCTAAAATTAAACACGTTTTCAATAAAACAATCATGTCCATGTGCATATTTGTGCTTCGGCCAAGCTTCTATTTTCCACTGGAGGCACTGCACTGGAGAATATCTGAAAACTTAGCTACTCATACTATATCCTTTCTCGTATGCCACTAAATATTATTTACGAAACGCGACGCGCTACCGCATCTCGTTGACAAAGTCAGTCATATTAGCGCTAGGTAAATTCTAAAACAACAAAAACAATATGCCACTAAATATTATTTACGATACTCGACGCGCTACCGCATCTCGTTGACAAAGTCAGTCATAATAGCGCTAGGTAAATTCTAAAACAACAAAAACACTAAAATCCATATAGCATCAGCATCACAACATTGTCATCTCGCATCCACCCACGGTACTTGGAAATTATGAGCTTGCTTGCACCAACTTGTTTTTTTACGGCCGTGTTGAGCTGGACTAGTTTTTTAGCCTATCACAATGAATGGCTGAGTAAAAACATCTTTTTTTTGCCTATCGTTGTATGAAAGGCTCGAGTCCTCCTAATCAGAAAAAAACATCCACAGAAAGCAAAACAGTCAGCACATGGGAAGTTCAGTTGGTGGTCTGCTGGATTTTTTTTTCAGTTTGTAGTTGTTGTGTTGAGCAGTTGAGTTTGATTAAAATTCAAAATGGTGCATCCTTTTTTCGTCCGAGTTGTTCGAAACTCTGAAGTTGTCGACGACGCGACAAGTGTTCGAGATGGGCCAACGTTTTCCGAGGTTTTTCCAAAGTTGTTCCCTGGAAATCATTGGTACTCCAAGAACGCGTTGACTTATTTGGATGCGATTAGCGACTGGATTTAAATGCAACTCGGTGAGTTATGATTATGAGTGTTTTGTTTTGAGATAAACTAATCGTATTGATAAAAATAATTGACTTAAGGTTTTTCGGGTATTTTTCTTTCAGCGTACTAGAGTTGGCCATGGACTATCGGAGAAGGTGCGGGATTTGTTTACGTCGTTCGGGTTTGATCCGGAATCGGAGGAAGACAAACATGTTTTCCAGTTCTGGCTCTACCTGACCAAGATGTACAGGGTCCTTGTGGAGAAGCAGGATCCAAGGGACGACAACATTTTTGGGTTCATGGACGCATTCGGACTTCAAGAGACTAAGGTGGTCATTGTCGGCAAGGATCCATCGATTAACATCCCATCCAGCGGATTTGCTTTCCACCAATCAGTTTGTCCCACGACCGAGATGCTTTTAAAACTGATGAATGTCGAAATGAGAATGATTGAGCGTGTAGTACCAGGATGCGCTAAGGGTGACGTTACTGTCAACTTCAAGAAGCTTGGTGCTGCTAAATCTAATTGCGACTTGCTCAACTGGATCAATCAAAGTATTATCTCATACATATTCATGCAATTGTTGTTTATAAGTGTGTTGTAATTGTAATAGTGAATATTTTTCTATTGATTCATAGACGTTCTTTTGCTCAACTCTTGGTTGACTTACGACGAGGAGCTGTGGACTTGCTTCACCAACTATTTGGTTCGTTACCTTAGTGATACTATGCCCAATCTTGTGTTCATTTTGATGGGAAAGCACGCGAGGAACAAAGTTCCTCTTATTGATCATGTAAGTATGTAATAATTAATTTAGTGTTTAAAGCGTGCGCAGTTTTTAAGGACATAATTACGGATTACAAATGGTTTTGATTGATACTTACAGTATAAGCATGCTGTTATCCGTGTGCACCATCCCAGTCACATTCATCGTCGCGGTGGTATTGGGCCCCAGCATGTCCGTCGGGATACGGCTTACTTGGAGTACGACCGAGTGCTACCTTTCACAAATGCGAACTTTTACTGGTATCAAGTTGCCAGGGAAGGGAACAACAATGGCGAGGATGGCATGGTAGACTGGAGCACTGGTTTCCCGGCATCAGAAAAACATCCAGAATGGAACCAGGCTCACCGCAGGGCTTACATCAAATTGTTTGAGATGGCTATTCAAGAAAAGGAGCGTAAGGAAATGGAGACCGGAGATGAAACTCTGGACGGAAAGATCTGCTTGCCAGGAACCAATGAAGTTGCCCTGTTAGTTCGACAATGCAAAACTGGTAAGTTAATNAAGATCTGCTTGCCAGGAACCAATGAAGTTGCCATGTTAGTTCGACAATGCAAAACTGGTAAGTTAATCTTAAGGAAATCGTATGGATGGAAAGACTAGTGCGTGTTCAGTTTATACCATGATTTTCTACTGTTTGTTACTGATTTATTGAAGAATTAAATTGTTTGCGAAATTGTTCATATAAAGCACCCTCTATCGATCTTGGTTTATTTTTCCACGAACACCAATCATCCCAGTATTCGGGATCATTCATACCAATCACAGTTGTACATTGCGATACATCCATGGATTTTAAATGTGCCAAGCGAATATTTTGAATTCTTGCATAGATTTCCTCATAGTGAAACGGCCAACTTATAAAAAAACAAGGATGAGTTTCCACTCGCAACTGAATAAGATTAGGAACAGAATTGAGTATTTCTATTAGTACACCAACTTGTTGTGCTAAACCTCGCCGAAATCGGAGTGTTAAAGACGTCACGAAGTATCCGTATATTTTGAACATGTTTGTTAGCTTATCGCAGAAGTAGGAAAACCTTGAAGTACCTACGAGGTCCACTTCTACATTCCCTAAAATGAAGGGGTTGTTTTGTGAAGTTGTCTCATAGTGCCCCATCACCTGCATGAAACTTTCACAGATATCTTCTTTGTCGAATTTGTAGCGATTCCGAATCTGAACTGATGTCTCAATAATTTTAGGATGCATTTTGGAGATAGATTGATCACAATTTGACGCTCGGCAAAGGGCTGCATCAATAATTAGTTTGGAGTTGCGGTTAAGCTGGCGACAGGTAAGTACTTCAGATTTAGGTAGATACGCCAGGAACGACGGAATTTTTAAAATCTATAAAAACAGGAAATATCAAACTAGTGCATACAAACAAATATTTGAAGGATATTATCGTTGGTGCACTTACCTCAGTAAAAGTGGTTGCTTTCTTTTCTTTCCGTTGAGTAGCAATCGTTTTCAAGGTATGCTTTCTATTTCCATTGAAAGAAAGTGTTTTTGAAGTTTTCAACACGTTTCATTTTTTCTGATATCTCCGTGAGACGATAGACAATACAACTAATCTTTTAACTTGATGAAGCGGTTAGTAATGAATCCAAAGACGAAACGATCCGCGGCAGGACAAAAGCCCTTTTTATGGGAGTGGTGAAAGTTTTATCTCGTGAGACTTTAATTGCTCGTTTCCTTTACAGCTAAACAAGTGGATCAATCGTAATCTTTGTAATGATAGTTTGTACCCCAAAAGGAGATGAGAAATGTTTCATTTAATATTTTCATGTGAACACAACCATAATCATTGAAAATTGGACGATTTTCCCTATACAATTCTTTGTGTTTTTAACAGGCCCGTTCCCTTTTGAGCTCATTCCACAAATCGCCAATTAAATTTGTCCACAAATTATCTTTCGGTTCGTTTTGTGTGTGGTTTGTTAAAACCATAATTTCCTCTAAAAACTGCCAATATGGAGAAATTCTTAGAACAATATGCTTTGAACTCAATTTAAGGTTCTTTATGAGAGAAAGCCGTATCTTGATTTACATAGTATACTAAACCCATATAACAAGTCCGTTATGCACGGAAACATCATAGGTGGGCATTTAAATGAATAACCCTATAGAAATCAAGGACAGTCTTGCACTTACTTTTTATAAAACTGTCGGTCCATCTATTTAGTATAAAATCATCTTTTGTTCCAATACGTTATATACATGCAATGCTATGATGTGATGTTAAAGTGAAAGCATGTCTTTTCACACGTGTCGTCTCAACTTTAAGTATGTTTCATTAACTAGCATTAGCAATAATAGTTTGAAACAAGAACCGGATAACTCATAATTGCTTCGTAGAAAGCTTCCCGTGGTTTTTGTTTCCTAGCGGACGTCCATTGACGTCATTGAGGCGAACAGTCTTCCGTAAGAATTAATATTTTCCCATTGGAAAAGGGAAATACCTATTAAGTACATTAAACAAATGTTCTAATCATTTAACAAATATTCCAGTTACCTGTCGACATTTTCATTTTGGTATCCACCAGCTCTTCGTTTCATTTTCGATTTCATCAGCTCTTCGTGGACCCTGTTTAGTTAATAAATGTACTTATCCTTTAAAACAGTTTGATACAAACTAATCCTTAAAGGGAATGAATAGTATTGCCGGGCCCTTGGAATATATCACACCCCATGCACAATTGCAGAGAAAAAGTTAGGGCCTGATAGGCACCTGCAGGATGGTCATCTTCATCTTCACACAAACAAAAAATGTCCCACTCAAATTGATTTTGTATGGGCTTTTCAACGATACGTTGCATGTTGCATGTAATGCGAAAATTTGTCATTGAAAACTTGCCACCTGCCAGGCACCTTCAGGGTTGACATCGTAAGCTCATACGTACGGCATTGAGCAGCGTTTACAGAGCCCGTTCCAATGATATGTCACACGTCATCTAAAGTTAGACGTGTCGAAAGTTAGGCCCTGACAGGTTCCTTCAAAGTTGACGTAGGCACCTGAAAAACAATAGGGATCCTCCTCTTGGGCTTAGACATCGCCCTGCCAAATTTGATTCCAATCGGTCAATCCGTACGGCCTGTTGAGGGCGTACAGACAGACAAAGGTGAGGATCTCAATACTTGCTGAACAAAGTTCAGCTTCGTAATAAAATCTCAAAAAAGTGAATTTGGGTAGCACTTGTTGATTGCTCTTTTGATGCTGATGCTACGATACGAAAGCGTCAAAAAAGAGTATAAAACACTAATGGCGACGGTAACAATCGTAGATTGCTCAGACAACGAGCAGGGGAAGCCTACTAGCCTAAAATTTCTTTTACTATTATAATCTCTAATCTGGTAAATATTTTCACGTCTGTAGGTATAATTCGAGATGGAACTATTATGCCACTTTTTAAAGATTTTAGGAAGACTTCTTTATTCATAACTTTAAAACCAACTTTTATGATAACATAATAAAATCTTATAAATAAACTCTATTCAGTTACTCATTTCTCCTGAATTACATGGCAGCGGTACCAGATAGTACAAAAATATTTAAACACGTATACACTATAAATTCACCGACAATTAATATGTAGCTACACATATCATAGAAGTAAAGTAAGCTATTAAAGATTGCACTCAAACTTTTCTTCGTTGTTACTTTAATTTTGACCATCTGGACTTGGAACAGTCCGGAACCGGAACTTGGGTTAAGGAAACCATGTTACTGACGATTTTTTGATGCCTTGGCTAGGCAAACCCTACAGCAGACAAACCTTTGATAGACCTGGGCACGAAGAGTTGGCCTTTCAATGTTCAGCTTGTATTGAACTACAAATTATAAAAATATTCTTGGTTAAAATAAATTTTAGGCAGAATTTCTTATGCAACTATTATTGCATCAAGTATCTTACGTCTTTCGGTGTAAAGCTGTAGTTCAAGCAAATCATTTTCCGCAATGTCAAGCACTTCTTGTTTCTTGCTCACGTGATCTTCCTCTGTGACTTTGAGATTCATGATGTCTCCAACCTTTTTACGAAGTTTTTCTTCTAAAGCTTCCAACTCTTGAATGCGAGCCATGTGACAGATTTGCTGGTCTTGTTTTAACTCGCGAAACCTTTTTCCGTGTTTATCCACAAGGAATGCCATGTAGCTCGTAAGGGCCGCTGATGGCCGTTCCTTCACTACAGCCTTTGATGCGAACACCCCGCGGATGGCTCTGTTAGTGCGACGTGGTTTCCTAGCTGGCTTCGACTTGGCTGCGGGCTCACGTTCAGGAGACGGCGAAGGCGGAGGAGGAGCTGATTTCTTAGCAAGGACAACTTGTCTCCCACGAACTGGAAGCTCACGAGTTGGTAGGGCTGGGGAACTGTTACGCGCTAAATTTCTTCCCCCCTTTTTGGCCACGTCCTTGCTTTGAGTACTACTGGGCGTGGACCTTGAGTTTCTCCCCGCAGGTTTCTTTGAGCTAATGTTCATACGCGGTGGGCGTTTTTTTGGGCTAAGTTCCCTTGATGAGCTATTCGCTTCCGATTCCGTGTCAGACTTTTTAGATTGCTGAAACAGAAACCAAATTAAGACATAATGAGTAAGTAGCGCAAACCGAGCTCTGAGAGTGTTTAAATGAGAGTAACATATTAATTACTAAAAACTTACCTTAGCCATGGGAGTGAACAATCGGACACTTAACCTCCCACTCAGTTTCTTTTTACGGGTTGGAGTCTTTTCATTCTGATTCTTGACAGGTGCCATTATTGTAAATGAATCTTACAGAATAATCGCAAAACAGGATTCACAAGCTCGAAAACAAATGGAACACCGGAATAGTCAAGTCAAGTGTAATATATTTGCCCCTGTCACACTTGTTAGCTTATTTCCACAGCAACGTTTTGATTACGATATTAGTGTCACTACCGGCGGGACGGTCCAGTTAAGTCTACCTTTTGTTTTTCAATCTGAAATATATTATTTACTTTCAAACTGCCAAGTTCTTTGCAAACCTAAATTATTTTCTAAACATGCATCGAGTCTTCTTGCGTTTGCGTGCTAGAGGGCTCGAGCATAAACACAGCTGCCTGATATGTATACAAGCTACAACTTGCACAAGAGACGACAATAAGAAAGCGATTCGAGCACGAGTAAGCATACACCAATGCAATAGGATTGTGTCTCTGTCAACTATCAAGACAGCGTTGCGTCACCAACCACTACTCGGACAAATGGAACACTTAAAACTTTAATTGCATCCGTGACTAATGTGAAACTACTTCGTGAGGAATACTGAATCAGATGTCTAGTTCTAGTTCTATGTATCTGAGACACTGAAAACCGAATCTACTCTACTCTTGACTCTATGTAACAATGACGCTGTTAGAAATACCTCATGATTTCAGAGAAAACTTAACTGTCAAATGTCGCACCATTTTCTTGTCAAGGCGAGAAGCTAAGTGGATTTTCACTACTTTTACAGTGGAACTTTTCCGTTTCAAACCAGTGGATGAATGAAAATGCGAACAAATGATAAATATTGAAATTTTATTACTGAATCAACAAATAAGCATATATACAAAAGAATAGCATAACTCCTTCGCTGTATTTCATGAAACATCTTCAGATGGAATTAGAGTAACATTGTATCTATTCTGTACACTTACAATTATCAGTCTTAAGAACTATGCGAAAACCGACAACATTGGATTTTACTTGCGCAGCGAATGTAATGATTATTTTTGTTTCTTCTGAGATGTCGCTCCATCTGAACCTGACTTTCCACTATCTCCTTGTGCAGGCTCGTCCTCCCAATTCTCCTCCTCCGCTGGCTTCCTTTTCCGAGCTTTTTTGGCTTCGTTTATACCGTGCCTTATCATGCGTGCAGCAGCTTCAGTATCCACTTTAGGCCTTTTCGCCTTATCGTTAACTTGCTGAAGACGTTGAATCTGGGTTTTGATTCTATCCAGTTCATCCTTAACTTTGTGAGTTTTCGGGTCTTCGCCCATGCTCCGCAGGTACACTACAGGGTAGGAAAGAAATAGTTTAGTTTTTGCAGTTCTCTTCATAACAGTCAGAGAGGTGTGATACCTCACTGATAACAGTATGAATTAATTATTTTCCTTTACTTACTCCAAAAGAGTGAATTAATCGCGTACGCAATAGTTATGTTGTACCTAGCTCGTTCCACTGGCGTCATCTTAGTAAAGAATCAAAATTTTGCACCAATCAAAACATTTTTAAGTGCTTGAATCATTGATAATAATATGACAAAACTTACCGATGCGTTAACTTCTTCATAATCCACATCCTCCAAATTCCCGTAAAAGTTATCCATTTGAACAAGCATTGATTCAACCTCTTTTAATTGGCTCTTGACGTCATCGTCTAGTGACGCCATTTTTTCCTAAATAACTTTATCTTTTCGTTAATAATCAAAATTAAAACTTTATGTGAGAAGACTGCGCGTTTCCGTTCTGTTTACGTCGTACTCAAAAACTCAAAACATGTGGATTGACAGAAAGTGGAGAATTTGTAAACAGCGGCATATGAAGGGAACGTTCATATAGAAAGGCATGTAAAACCCGTGAAGCATTTTAAATATTACTTAGCTCTAATAGAAAAGCAATCAAGCATGTAAATGTAAAATCTACGATTAATTAAACAGTTTATTATAAAAAATTGCAGTGACTGTGTTGCATTTGTGAACGGTTCCTGCCTGGATACCTCGCCGATTTGTCATCTGTTTGTGGGAATTGCACGTGGTATTTATGAGCACCTATGCGATCCGATCGCTAGTTACCTACGTGCAAACACAAACAACACTTTTTGTCGCTTATTTTGATTCAATTAATTAATTAAATTGGTTTTGATCTCTGTAAGTTAATAAAAGTCGACAGTAATTTAAAATGGAGTCAATGGTCAACCGTGACGAGACAGTCAA
This sequence comes from Salina celebensis, assembly GCA_036561885.1. Classification (NCBI taxonomy): domain Eukaryota; kingdom Metazoa; phylum Arthropoda; class Collembola; order Entomobryomorpha; family Paronellidae; genus Salina; species Salina celebensis. The sequence continues at coordinate 12,017 of JAAXOA010000803.1, forward strand.
GCAAGCGATTATCCAGGAACTGGTGGATTTAGGATGTTGCAATTTGTGTGTTCTCAGGTACCTGGGAAACACGGACCCTTTTATTTACCGCAAAGGCCCTGATCACGTAGCAAAGGTATTTACTTGATTGATTGTGTCATAATTTTTTGGCTACCTGTAACTATTCAATTGAATTGACTCTAGATGTTATTCAAAGACATATCAAACGGAAATGGAGCAAAAACTGAAGACTCTGGAGAACCGGCAGCAAAAATAATGAAGAAAAGTCCTTGTGCTACCTGTTTAGGCTTGCTCGATCCTCAGATTGGAACTTGCGACAGCGTGATCGATACAGTAATCTCAGTTTTTGTTTTTTTAATGATGATAAGATTTTTAGTTTCTTATTGTTCGTTTTTCCTTTACGATTTAGATTGTTAAATCAGTAAAAGAAGCGGATATCCAGTCTAATTGTTACGCTATCAACATCACCCTACCTATTTCTGTATCGTTTCGGGCCTATTTTGTTTGGTACAGGTTGTTAGACGTAAGGATTTGTTCATAATTTGATTTTCCTTGCAGGTGAGCTGGCATGTTTTCAGTTATGTATTGTATTTGTCTTGCAGAAATATCCGAAGATTTACGATTTATTGCCACTGATGAAACCGGAAGGAGTTTGTTTGAAAAATGCATGGAAGTGGATTTGCACTGGAAGACTGAAAGAGAAAATAGACCCAAAAGCGGAGTGGGTAACCGAGGGAAACCTGATGGTAGATGTGACCTGGAACTATGACGATGATGTAAAAGAATGCGTACCGTTGTAAGCGTTTCCCCACCTACACTTCATCTCTGTGTTGCCTTTAAACTGTCAACCAAAATTTTATTGGTTATTGTAGGAAACGACAGATTCGAAATGCGTTCTCAAGGATAAATGTAGACGATTTATTCCGGGAGATGGGAAATTTTGAATTCAAAAGGAAGTTTGGTACTACTCTGCCCCCCACGTGTAAAACATTATCTCTGGTCAATGTAAAATGCTCTCATGCTCATGTTTACATAGCAGGTGTGTAATTACGTGTTTAACAATTCATATTCATGCGTACTGGGGAAAGGGGTAACTTGATTTCTCATTGTATTGTTTTGTGTTCTAGGTCGTTACAACAAGTTTTCGCGAAGGGTCAGCCAAACCCCGTGGATCGTAGACGGTAAAAGTATCCACGATGGGTCTGTCGAGGAGCTCATTAGTGAACACGTTGTACCTTTGATGTTAGCTGAGAAGGCGACATTCTCTGCATCCGGCCGTGAAGACAGTTGATGTAAGAATGCTCGGCCAGGGACGACCGTTCTTGATGGAAATTGTCAATCCAAAGCGTACTTACTTCAGTCAAAAGGACATGAATCTTCTCCGTGATCAGATTAATTCCAATACCAGCTTAATTCGAGTCCGCGATGTCCAGCTTATTCCAAAGTAGGCTTATCCAAGATTACTTGCTCCAATCAATCTTATATTAGAAATATCTAAGTTAATCATAATCGCTTTACTTATAGAGTCGACTCATCTCTATTGAAAGATGGTGAGGAATCTAAGACTAAGACGTACTGTGCCCTGTGTTTAGTCCCCGATTCCATCCAAGTTCATCCCCTGCTGGAGAAACTAAACTCAACAAAACTTCCCATCGTTCTCCAGCAAAAAACGCCTATCCGAGTGCTCCACAGACGATCCCTCATGACCCGAGAACGCTCTATTTACTCCATGAATGCAGTCCCCTGCAAATCTCCGAACATGTTCAAACTCTACGTTAAGACCCAAGCGGGCACCTATGTCAAAGAATTCGTCCATGGAGACCTAGGTAGAACATCCCCGTCCGTAGCTGAGATTCTGGGTTGTGATGCAGACATAGTTGCCTTGGATGTCGAGGTATTTCCCGAACCCATCATTCTAAATTATGTAACTTATATCTATGCATAGAATAATTTGTATTACATACATACATATATTTGTATATAATACACATTTTTCTATGATATCTATGGTAATATTACATATTATAATCATACAAACATTTTTGTTATATAACAGAGTATTGATTTCCCATGGCCGCCTACAATTTCCGAAGAACCTGTACCCTCATGATGAATTGATGACATAATTCTTCCTTCCTTCCGTATAAGCTCGTGATCTAAATCCCTAGCTTTTGTTCAATTTTACAGTTAATCATAGCGAAATTCTTGAAAGAAACTTGTTATGCGCTTCACAAAGAGATGAAAAAGGGTCTTTTTCGTTTTCCTAACTTTTATCGTCTCTTAGTCAAATCCCGTTACATCCCCAACTGACCTGTTTTTTTTTCTCTATCTCTTCTGTAAGCCTAAGTACCCACACACGCACCTTTTTTTCTTTTGGGCAGTACGGTGCACTTGTCGCGTAATAAAACTATTACGAAATAGTTGTCATTTTTTTCTGTAGGTTTCATCCCTACTAGCACAAGTTAACCGTAATTTCCAGTTTCTAATAATAGAGTATTACAGTAGTACAAACCATTTTTATCTAGACATCTCATGTCCTACTTTTAGTTATTGATTCTCTCCCAGGAATAAAAATTTATACAACTTTCCATTTTTGCATTGACATTCTCCAACGGAATAAAAAAACAAATTAATTCATCCTCATTATCATAACGTCTGGTTTCAAAATATCGATAAAAACATTTCTCTCTACTACCGGCTTCGGCCCGTTTGTTACATCCTTTCCTAGCAGAAAAACAACCGTTACATTAAAATATCTGGTAACGGTAACCCCTTGTACCGTTGGCCACTTTTATTATACTTTTTTGGCTTGAAATTCAACTTTTCTGTACCGTTTCAAGTTCTCACCCCTCACCCTTCTCATATTCAATTTTTTCGTTTGCATAACATCCTCTACAGCTTCTCTCATCCCTCAAATATCAAAATCGTTGATCGTTTTTTCACGCAAGTATTTTTTTTTTCTTTTTTTTCAATTCAGTTAGCAACCCATCGCATTTTCTCTCCCAAATCAACTGCGTCACCAATCTCAACTACATATTTTTTATGGAGACCGTTTGTTGCGGTTATAAGATAATACCCAGCTTTTCTGCGCAGCTTCATACAACTTGTCTGTTAGAAAATAATACAAGCATCATCAGAACATTCAGAACTACTTTTTACAACGGCATTCAGAGAAAAATCAAGTTTTTCCCCGTTGCGAGCGAATGTTGACTGAGTAGCGTCGTCAGTCGCCGCCAATCCTAAGAGCGAGAAGAGGATTCACTTTTTCAGAATAAAACGCATTTTTGTACCTAGCCATGTTTCAATGTTCCTCTCCGATATTCCCTCAAACTGTAACCCTACTAATCCCTCAACGAAACAACCACCTCACCAGAACCACTTGCTTTTCAGAGTAACGCCACACATAGCAGAAAAAAGAAGGGGAAGCTTTTATCATAAAACTTTTCGTGATCGTCATTATCACAACTTGTTTCTCTCCTAAAGCTTAACAAAATGGGGTCCTTCATATATGACTACATCAGGTTCACTATTTCAAATTGAATATTTTTCAAACGCATAAGTCCCTTTTCAAAATTGTTAATGAATGCAATATAAATGCATTTGAAAGTTGGTTTGGGTGGATGATGTATGTAGGAGAGACATGGTGTATGAACAGCCCCAATTTATCCACAAAGAGAAGCAGCATCAATTCGAGCATCATCCATGCGAAGGTTTTCGATAGCAACTTTTTTTTTCTCTTCAGAAAATTCATTACATGGTCCGGTTTTTTTCTTCAGAACAGCCCCACACAAACATTTATCATTCGTATTCTCGCATTGAGAGCTGCTGCGACTCGGTCTAACATTGAGAAGGCAGCTGATGCCGTTACGGGCTGCCGTTATGCATATCTTACATGTGTATTTTTGATACTCCGTTGTTCCTTCCCAGGTTAAAATCTGAAGCTCTGTTTTGCTCTGAAATTATAAACGAAGCATTTTTATAGTCATGACACACTGAGGACGGTCCATAACAGCCAGAGCAACTATTAACTTCTAACTAGATTAGAATGAGGAGCAGTCCTGGTAGTGCTGCTGGTCACCAGACACCGTTTTTTCTTCTTCTGCATTTTGGGTACAGTTAAAACTTGAGGTAAAAACGACTACAGTGCAGTGGCAGACGAGGCGAGACGAGTTTCTAACTAGGAAAGAGAACAATGGGCTGTGAATTTATTTAACTTTAATGTCAGTGAAGGGAAAGCCTCTGTGGAAAAAGGTTTCAAGTGATTACGTGGAAGTAAAGACTGAATAAAGTTTAAATGAGGATTTTTCTGGAGAATCCGGGTTCAAAATTCATTTCAAGGTCATGGCTGGAAGCTCTGTGAGTTCGACTGTGTTGGGAGGTCAGTTTGGAAGGATTGGAACGGGGGGAGCGACATGTTCCAAGTTGTGTTTGTTTTGCCTTGCGCCTGCGGACTATGTTCCAGACAAAGGCACAGACTGGACGAAAACGTCGTTTAAACAGTTCCTCTGGAAGTACTTGATCGGAGATGATATGATTAAGATTAATGAATTTACTGGAAATCATTTGAAAAATAGTGTGCCTCCGTTGTGTCAGTTGTGTCATGAAAAGTGTATGCAATTGGCGACTTTTCATGTGGAGTTTGAGCATATCCAAGATGAGATTATCCAAGTATCAAAGGACCTGTTAGAGGGCTGGAAAGGAAAGGATACGTTGTTATCTAGAAATGAGTATGACATGGCTGTTCAGCAGTGCAGCTCTGGAAGACCGAAAGTACCGTCAAATAGGTTTATCAAAAGCCCGGAACCGAAGCATGAAAAGGCTTATCCCAGCTTGGAAACTTTGCAGATGTACCAAATTTTGAGAAGTAAGTGGTCTAGATTTTAATATCAAATCATGTATCATGTGCAACGTCATTTTCATTTATATTTCTAACATGATTTTTTGTTTTTCTGCAGATCCCGGTCATGTGAGAATTCCATTGTCCTGTTTGAAAAGCTTCGGCTTCAGTGAGCTAAAAAATATGACCTCGAAGAATAATTCCGTTGCCAAGCAGATCCTTGCAGGGCCAAAGATTCCAACTCCGTCCATGGTTCAAGCTAACACTATGGCTGCCAAAGCCGCGTCCCTTGCCGCCGCAAAAGCAATCAGTGCTAACAGAAACTTGTCTATTTCTAAAATTCCTGCTCTGTCGATTGCACAGCAGCAGAAAAGATACTGGATAAATGATGTACAAGTGGAGATGCTCAATCCAGCTGCCAACAATAACCATGACAATGAAGATGACGACTACTCTGAGGGAGAATTAGAACAAAAATATTCAGCTCCGCAACTGAAACTTGCTCTAAAGAGACCTCCTCCTCCTATGAAACCAGCTTACAATGGCATCGGTAACGGAAGTGTGCCTACGAAACAAACGCCACCAGTGCCTACTCTTAAGAAAATGCCCCCGCTTGGAAAAATCCCTTCGAACAATACGCCTCAGAATTTAATCATGAAAAGGCCCAAACTGGAGACTGAGGAAAATCCATCTGAACCTATGGTAGAAGTGGATGAGTACTATGATGATGGAGACGACGCCGAGGACAACAACTGCGTTAATTTCTTGTAAGTCTTAAATTGTTATCAATATCAGCATATTAATAAGAGAGTTTCTAATTAGTTGATGATTTGTTAAACAGGGAAATCGTGGGTTCTAGTGGTCAGCAGTACGAGGAAGATGGATCATACACGACAGACTCCCCTGACGATTCCAAATACTACTATGACGACGAAAATGGCGAAGAAATGTATTCTGATGGTGGTGGTTATGAAGATGGTGACAACGGCTCTCCAGGACAGCAGTACTATAACGGCCGACCCAGTATGGAACTGGAAATCTTTGATGGGTCCTCCAACCAGAAAAAGCGGAAGCGAGTGTTTGTTCTGCGAAAGGGAAACTGGACTCAAGACGAGGACGAAATGATCAGCAAAATAGTAACCGAAGCAGGGCCCAAAAACTGGTCGAAAGTGGCTCTCCAGTTAGGCACTGGTCGAACCGGCAAACAAATCAGAGAGCGTTGGACTCACCATCTCAACCCAGAAGTTAACAAGCAACCATGGAGTGACCAGGAAGATTTGCTTCTCATGCAGGCTCATGCTCGATGGGGAAACCAGTGGAGTAGAATTTCCAAACTTCTCCCAGGTAGAACCGATAACGCGGTTAAAAACCACTGGAATGGAACTCTCAAGCGAAAAGCCCAACTTATGCAGTTTGACCAACAGTCTGTGATGGATTTAAGCAGTATCGCGGAAGGTAGTCCGGGTGGTGAGGAGGATAATGAGTTAATCAATTAACCTCTTAACATACTCTCTCATCATCATTCAAAAAAATCATCTTCTTTCAAGAATAGACTCATTCAGTTAACTTTAAAGACATATGCTCAGAGCCCCAATGGCAATCGTGATCACTTAATACAATATTCCTTCAAACTTTCATGTACCTTTCTTCCATTCCCTTACGATATCCCATCGTCTTTAAAAAACGCCTTCAATTCTTACAAAAATGTCTAGCTAGATAACATACTCCATGTATTTTTCCATGATGATATTACGCAAAAACCAATTAATAATATCGCTCTCCAAATCACATATCATGTTTTATAAGTATCCAGCCATGCTGCTCTGCTCCATGATCTTTTCGTGATATGTGTAGTACCACACTCAACTGAGATAATTGATAAGACTTTTTTTCTTCAACGTACACAAATTTTCATCGTTGAACGAGAAAAAACAGTTTCTCTAACAATTCCAGTCTTCTNCTGCTCCATGATCTTTTCGTGATATGTGTAGTACCACACTCAACTGAGATAATTGATAAGACTTTTTTTCTTCAACGTACACAAATTTTCATCGTTGAACGAGAAAAAACAGTTTCTCTAACAATTCCAGTCTTCTCTTTTATACAACTTTGTATCTTCTCGTTACAATACACATTCCTTGAGTTTTTTTTTGTATGAAAATACATTTTTTCGTAGTGAAACCTGTGTACGTTATACTACCGCGTGGTAGTTTTTGCACGGTTATTATAAATATTGTACAAAACCATTTAAATACGAAAACATTGGAGAGTATAATTTTTCGCTGGGGTCCAGAAAAAAGTCGCTTTTTGTATGTAAACGAAGATTGACCAGCGTCTTGTGCATAAAGGCGAGGAAAGATAGCTTGTATGTAGATATTAGATCATCGTTTAGTATCACGTCAGGATAGAAGACAGAGCTGTTGTTTAGTTAGCGTAGCAATTTTTTGTGTGTGGAGTAACTAGGTGAGCTAGACTGAGCATCATAGCTGACTTAGCTGAGGGGTATTTTTGTAGGAGCAAAAAAATATTAAAGCATTACAAAAATTTCTTTTGTTTCGTGAGTTGAAGCACACGCAGTAGTTCCAGACAAGAAAGAGAGCGTTATTGTGGAGGAGCAAT
>JAAXOA010000804.1:0-19463 GCA_036561885.1 Salina celebensis
TGACATATGACTGTTTTACATACATAGAGCCGATATATTCCAAATTAATCCAGGAGTATCACAAAGTCATTAGCCGATGCATTGACAATCTACCACCCGAGTCAACTACTCACAGCATAAATACTGTTGGCAGCAAGGTATATTTGCAAATATGACTTGGACCAACTATGTTTATTTAAATCACGTAATAAAGTGTGTTTACATATACAGGCGATTGGCATTTATCAAGATGACTGGAATCAGTTTTGTGACATGCTGAATGCAGAACTTGCTCTTTCCGCAGCCAATTTGGTCGAAGAAAGGGCATTTCCACCGGATCCGCAGTTTTTCTTTTCGATCAAGATACTCGGTCAAAATCTAAAGTATGAGCAGGACGAAGTTCTAAGACATAGGACTTTATCGCCGTACGATGTTCACATCAATGTCAACACCAATGTATCCTACGCCCTGGCAATACAATGTGCTATGGATGTTAGTTTGGAAAGAAACATGTTGTTTTGGAACCCGCTTTCTGTTGCCAAAAGTTTCTCAAACAAAAAACCCGCAAATATTTTCAACGTTGGTTTGATTCCCTGCCTTGGAAACATGACGTATAACATCACCAACATACCTCACGTTTCCAATGTACAGTACTACAACCGAATATTTTCGTCAGTCCATCGAGATCCAACGCATCCATTTCTAAAGAACGGAATTGCGGTAAATTTTTTGACCCAGTACATCAACAAGTTTGAGGGAAAGGCTGAAAAAAGGCAACGACCACGAGACAAAATTCTCAAGGATGTTAACGGGCGATTGGCCTGCATTTTTAATAGTTTGGAGCAAACTTGTACAGTGGCACACCCAGCCAGACTTGAAATCGTGTATGTTAAACCCAAGGACTCACCACCCAGAAATCCTTCAGAGGAAATCCTTGCGGCATTTTCATATTTTGATTCACTTTTGAATGCTGAGGAGAACTCACTGTTTAAACCTGACATGCTTGTTGATATACATGTCGAAACATTTTATGGGAACGTATTTGAAACCTTGAAGGCCGTGAGACACACAATTACCAACTTATCAAGTACGACTTTAATAATTTTGAAATGGATCGTTATATAATGTAACACAAATGTATCAAATTCTATATTTCTATAAAATTTCAAGAATCAATCACTACAGTACTGGAGGAGCCAATTATATGGGGCATGGATGTCACAAACTTGATCAATGAAGACTCGTTTTATTGCGCGCAGATTGCTGAACACCTTTTACACCTCTTGATTAAAGGGAAACGCGACAAAAGCTACATCGCAGCTATCGAAAATTTAATTGGATTAACCAACCGGTACTTTTCACACACTGAAAACATTGATTGTTGGCAAGAGGGTTGGCCATATATGATGATCAATGTTTCCGAAAATGGTGAAATTGTCTGCTCAAACAAAATGGAAATGAAAGCTTCCGTACCATGGGATCCATTACTTGAGAAACTGAATGAAAACGGATTTTACTTGTTTGCAAAAACACGCAAAAAATACTCAGAAGCAGTTGGGGCTGACGGACAGGAGATTGAAATTTGTCACACTTTGGCAAATCAGGTTATCGACCTAATTTTATATATCCAAATGAATATGACAAGCAACGCAATTTGGGGTGAGCAGGATTTGGGCATGATTTTTAACGCAAAATTCGACCTTACATCTTGTACAAAACACTTGAGTGTTGCCGAATTTATTAATTACTTGATTGTACCAAATCAACGCAAATATTCCAAATCTGATGTCACCAAGGAACTTATGAGGGTCATTCAAACTTTGAATACCAGAGATAATCGATTCAGGCAGTTTAAAGAGCAATTTATCAAAGAGCTTAGTTGTCGCATTAAACAACAACGGATCCCTTTACGTTTCACCACTGGAAACAACCACCACTTGTACGTGTACCCATCAGAAGAATTGCCTGTTGAATTGGGTGAAGAATTGTTTGAGTGCGGCATCATGGAAGTTAACAAGGACAGAAAACCAATGTCTAGGTTTGACATTGGCAAATTGTTCCAGGCAGCCAAAACGTACTTTGACAAAAAAGGAGTCTACAATGATTTGCCCACAGCGTGTTCTCTGATTCAGTACAAATTTGACAAAAGGCAGAAATTATCTAACAAGTTGCGAAAAAAAGTCGATTGCGAGTTGCTCGAGGCAATTTGCATTGATTTTCATAAACCCGGTAAGCATCATTACAAGCTATTTTAAAGCAACAATATGTGTGTTTTTCGTATGTATATATGTATAGATATATATTTATGTTTTAAATGTTTCCCAACATGAAAGGAATACAACTGTCTGATGCCACTTCATCATCAACCAGTCAAATTCAGTTGCCTGACTTGTCACCCTCGACCAACCAAACGCAAGTGTATGACAGTGTAAACGCAGAACATATTTATTGCAATACACCAAGCTCTAAAAGACCACGAAGGGAACAAGCTCTGGACGAATTGCATGTCATTGATGTTGAATGAAGCTGTGAATTATCTGCAAACTAATTATTGTTTAATACCACCATAAAATTAGAAGCCCGAACTTAACGGCTATTGTGTACCATCCTAAATAAATGATCATGTTTTTTTTATTTGGGTTCAACAAAAGCCGGGTTCACTGCATATTTATTTTTCAGAGTCATTCATAAGATGAAAACAAAATGAGTTTTCATGTTGTCATGAACTAAATAAATAATCATTTATATCAAATCGAAAGCGTACGCGGGTTAAGCCTTGCTTCCAAAACAATTTGTGCATTTGAACATTTGATTGTTTAAACATTATGATATCTTTACACTTGATTGTTTCAATTACGCAAACATACTATGAGAATAATGGAATGAACGGAGTCATTGGGATGAATAAAGATGTGTTCAATCTATCAAATGACTAAGCAATTTACACTTGATAATTTGAACTCCTGATTATTTAAAAATGAACACGGGAAGCCTCATTTCCTATCAACTTTATAAATTAATCATGCTTTTGCAAGATTTATGTTCAAATTAATGCTCAAATGAACACAAGACCGTAAGTTTGTATTTTATCGTCATCTCAATCCTTCTCATCATAATCACCATCATAGAAATATCAAGACATAGCATGGTCATTATAGTATTATATCTCAGATTCGAACATTTGATTGTTTGAGCAAAAATGATTTTCTAAATCATTCAAATTCGTACATAATCCATGTCTAATGAAATGTGTAAAGCCTTTTCAACGAATAAAAAGTGTTCAATCTACCAAATTATTAAATGCTTGACAAACGCGATAAATTAAACGTTTTATCTGAGTCTGTAGTGTAATATGGGCTCAGCATCGTATGTAACTGATACTTTGAACATGTGATTGTTTTAACAACGTAAGCATTATTTGAAGCATATTTATAAATAGTCATAAATATTGTTTGAGTAATGGTATGTGTAAAGCATATGCATGGAATAAAAAGTGTTCAATCTATCAAGTTGGTACGTGACCTTTTTCGCTTATCATATTTATTAAGAGAGTATCTGAGAACCGTCATAAAGCAGCAGTTATATTGTCTCATAAACTTTCTTATCTTAATAAACCAATATACAGCTACGGATACCAAAGGCAAAATTAACGTGTTTTATAAAATCGAGTTTTACCTAACCTGGAGAAAATATATAACCCCAAAAGTTTTTGGCATTTTTTGTTTTAGTATAAATAAAGTTATGCTGAAAGTAGTTGAGTTAGATTTACGTCAATTTATTTCATTTCGTATTTCTGAATTTATTTCAAAATGCCACGTGTACGGGCAGAGGTAATTTGTTTTATAAACCTGTACTTTTATATTACATATTTCGTTTAAATAAAATGTAAATATATATGGTCTTACAGCGAGGAAAACAGTTTTTTTTGTCGGATGGCAAGAAAAATGCCATCGTACGACTAATAAACAAGGGCAAAGGATGTCGTGCAGTTGCTAGACTTGTCGGAGTTGGAGCTTCTTCGGTTAGTCGGTTCAAGGCATGTCTGGAAGAAAACAATGAGATCCCAAGAAGAAAGGGTTTTGCAGGTCAAGTTCTTTCAGATAGCGTTGAGAGTGCCCTGGCTGACCTTATCAAAAGCATGCGTGAAAAAGGCATAATGGTAACCAACAAAGAAATACGTCAAATTGCTTTCAAAATTGCGTGTGATGGAAATGAGGAAGGACGTATGAGAGGCAAACGTATTCAGAAATGGGTTGCAAAGGGTGACGAAATGGCTAGCAAAGTATGGTTAAAAGGGTTCTTAAAGCGTCTCTCACGCTTTATGGGCAAAAACCCAACAAACCAATCCTGTGAAAACGACACTGATTCTGATCAATGGGAGGATCAGTCGGATGATAGTACGATATCAATAGACGAACAAGTTGATATCGAAGGACTAGAGCATATTGAAAACGGAATGCAAATTGATGATCAGGATGCACCGATTGAAGGTACATATGAAAACTGTTTATTTTTTTGTAAAATTAGCTTTTATTAAATTAAAAAAAAAATATTACAATATTGTTCTTTCATTCTGTAGGTGCTCTTCAAACGAAATCTGAACTTTCCGGAGGTGAAATCTATCGGGAATTACTCGCAGAAACTTTTATACATCCAGCAAAAGTCGACATTTCCATGGAATTGGGGAAACGTGAGTTTGAAAAGTTTGTGTGTGTATATTTGCAGTTTATATTTCCTATGGTTTTATTCAACAGTGGGATATCAAAGTCAGATGGAGGAGCCAACAGTCCCGCCCAGCGAATATGAAGAACGTGTTTCAGACCTGGTCAAGGCACTTATGGATTTACCAAGACAGGGAATAGCCATTTCGAAAAATTGTATTTACCAAATTGGGGCCAAAGTAATGGGTGCAATATGCACTCTAGAGTGGGTAGACTCACTCATAGATCAGCACCCTGAACTTAAACAAGTTGTCACAGGCATGTTTATACATATGTGGATACATATATATATATATATATTTTAGATATGTCACATTACATGTTTTCAGTACACTCATAAGACGTTTTATTTTGTCCACAAGATTTTTCGAATGAATTTGATCTGCAGAATGTCCAAATAGCCACAACATCAACTAAGAGTTTGGTACCGACCTGTAAATCACCTGGTACGTATTATATCCTCAATTATTTGTATTTAATCCCCAAATTGGATGAAGACAAGTATATTAGAAGGAATTTGATGATATTGAACATATTCACATGTCTAGTAAAATCAGTCAAGACATCGAGGAACATTGCATTCGAAAAGGTGTTTGAGATAGAAAGACAAATTTGTATGAATGGAGTAACTGGCTTAAAGGTATACAAAAGCTTTTGGAATACATAATTTTATTTGAAACAATAAATTGACAACTATTCCATGTATACTTTTGTTAGATTCCTAAGGCTAAAAACTCGACCGGGTTTGTTACCGCTACAAAGTTGTTTAAACCAGGTGACTTTATTGTGACTTTGAAAACGACAGAAATTTCTCGAGAAGAAGGAATGACGAATCAAGCCATGGGTGGCAGGAGGTGTCGCGTATTTTGTTTGGGCAACAGACATCAGCGAAGTTTGTAAGTCATGTGTTAACATTCTAGACTGATGGTGTATAGTACACAATTTAACAGGTTTTTTTTTGCTTGCTTGCAATTCAGTCTAAGCACAACTGAATGTTCAATAACAGACAAGATTAAGAGTTCAAAACAACCCAACTGCGAGGCCAAATTCCGGTTCATCAATAATTCACTAAGCAGGTCTCCATATCTTTACCTAGTGGCAACGAAGGTGATACAGCCCAACGAGGAAATTTGTTATGATTTTGAAGACTTATTGAGAAGAAATGCAATGGACGAACCTTTCATCAAACTATTTGATAGCAAGTGTCAATACACGCATAAAGTTTCATTCTGAAACTAGTTTCAGTTACTCGGCTAAGCAATTATTTTTTTTTTTTGTTTTTCAGAAAATGTTTTGACAATAACTGAACTTCATCGAGAAGAATGGAGAAAATGCATACAAATGAATGACACCAGTGCAGTCAACGTAAGCTTTACATCGTAAAAAATTGTGCTTTTATAATAAGATTTTGTGTTATAAAGAACGGTGCACATTGTAGATTAAGCAATCCAGAAAGGGAACTCAACTCAATCTTCAGAAATATAAGGCGCATGCTAGTAAAGATTTCAAAGAGATGGACTTTATCGTCGAATTAAAAGGGGAACCTTATTCAGATTATGAAATTGGGGCAACCGCATTTCGAAACCAGAAAAAGGAACCGCTTCTGTTGGAGCTTGTTACAAAGCATCCGCCTGACGCAACTCATCATTTGTAAGTTGAGACCAAGATAAAGCCTGTGTTTTATCATTTATGATTAGATAAAATTTGTAAAATCATTTTGTAAATTTGTGCTTAACAATTGGGTTGCAGCTACAACCGAGAAAATTTTCGAGATTGGCCTGGAACTTTGATCAAGCATGATTCGCATCAGATGGCCAACTGTCTGATTGGGGAAGTGGAAGTTGAAGGAAAAATTCGTTATGTATTTTTTGCCGGAAAACAAATTTTAAAGGATAGTGTTCTTGCGTATTACACCATGTAAATTGATGTTGTAAAAATGTTAGTTTTGTACGTGTGGGATTGTTTCTCCAAACTAAAAACTGATTAAATTATTGTTTTGAACAAATGTAGAAAAAGACAAAGCTAAAATTTAGCTGGATTCTAATTATGTCGTTTCACCGTTTAATTCATCATTTGGCCTCAACCTTCAGCATCTCAACATATATCATGTATTATATCTTTGTATAACGATTTCGGAACGATTCCTTGGAAATAAAGTGTGTACTTTTTGTTTTATTTCAATTCCAACTTTATGAATGATATCACAAACTCGAACCTAAATTTATCATAAATTTCGGCTGAAGCAGATTTAATTGAAACGGCAGTCAAGAGACACAGATACGTTCACTTCACTTTAATTTACGAAGCAAACGCAAATCTTAAAAATACCTTAGTCAGACAGCTACATAAACAAAATTAAAATTATTAGCGGCATTTTGAGTTTACAATCAATATTATCATGGTGACATAACATGAAAAATATTTGTAATATTCTGCCACAATTATTTGGACACTTTTATTTGCATTTAAATTGCTTACATTGGTACCACAAATAGAGCCAAATAATTACTTGTAACAGTGATTGATCCTGGACGGTATCTCAGTACTGGAGCCACGGCTTGATAAATATAGACGTTGACGGCATTGATCATTATCATTCCAACAATAAATTTTAATCAGCATTATCACCTTGAACGTTAAAAATTGAACGAAAAGAATTGCATTGAGGGTATGTACTCACTTATGCTTCTATCATTATATTACTTTTTGTCCAATTTGTAATAATAATTAAGGGTTAAAAAAATTTAATGCGCCTTCTTAATCGACAAATTTTGTGAGTACAAAAATTTTTACAAACAATGACACGTTTAAAGACACATTGGAATATAGGAAGCAATGCATTGAGCTCAAGCAATAAACTTACGTCTTCCAAGTTTGGGTAATTGTAAGCAGTTGTAAGAACCATTAAAGAAAATTTATGATGAACTCTAACGAAAGTGCCAGAGATTTGGTCCGACAGGCTATACAGCAGCTGATTTCAAGAAATGAAATATTTGACAAGAGAGGAAGGGAAATTTTTCTAAGGGAATATGGTGAAGGACTTAACGAGACGTAGGTTGTATACATTAATCAAGATGTACAACGAAAAAAACTTTAATGTACATATTTTTTTATATATCTATTTTTAATATGTAAATTTAGGAATCAAAGTATATCTCTAGCTGCTGGTGTGCAAAGAAATGACACTAGGCAAAGTCAGGCCATCGTACTGGAAGCAAAAGATAATGTGCATAAAGCTACATCAAGCCGAGCCCCCATTCCGCCAGTTCATGAGGTAATCGCTAATAATAATCATTTTTGATCCAGTAACTATTAAACTCTACTGTTCCTTACAAGGTGGAGAAAATTGTTGGTCCAGCCACCACCTCCAGGCAACTCGTCGCCAAAAAATCAGTAAAACGCAAGCAAACAGATGGAGATCCTCGCAAGGTCTTGAACGTTACCAAGCATTCTCAAAGCGTTCAAACTATAAAAACGTCATGTGACAACAACAGGAACTTGAAAGACAACAACGAGTTTAGCCGTATGTAAATTTACCTGTTTTAGTATCGTTTATATTAATTAATTTTCAATATTTAATATAATAGAAATTGAACCGTCCCCAGCGATTATCAAAGACTCACAGGGTCACTTCATCAAGGAACCTGCAAAGGTAAATTCCAATGGACCAGTGACAAGCACGGCAACAAAATTAAAAGTCAGACAAACCCCTTTAACGCCTATGGTCGACATTGCGTCAAAGTCAAACCACAAGAAAGGTAATGACAAACTTGGGTATAACCGCTTGTTATTACTAACCACGATATTTAAATACATAAATAAATGAAACAAATTGTCATATTTTACCAGGTTTACAAGAAATCCGAGATGACGATACTCAAGAAAATTTGCAGAGGTTATCAGACATGGAGTTGCACGGATTTTCAAACACGGAGTCCAAGCAAAAATCTGCAAGGTACAATTCACTAGAACCTACTGGAAGTCTACCTGCTGCGCCAAGTGTTACTTTGTTATCGACATCAAACAGTACTGGCTCGGAAAGTTTTAATCGTAAGTGGTCACTGATGTAACGTAAATTCAAGCTTTTCAATGTCACTCTAAAAATTTGGTTGTGTTATTTGGCGTCGTTGCAGAGATTAACCAACCGGCATTGAACAAAGTCACTCAATCGATGAATCCGTCAGCCAGTGCACATGGAGATGAAAATCGACCGGGAACATCAAAGCTAGCATATGTTACTAAAAACCAAACAAGTCCCAGCACTGGTATTCTGGAGCGCAAAGGTAACAAACAAAGATCATTATATTACGTTTTTAGTTTTGAGAAACTAAATTATTTATTGAATTTACTCTTTGACTTTATGAAGCGCTCACAGAGAACGAGAAGGCACAGTGGATGGAAAAGGTTAAGTCATCTGATGACAGTGCTGTTGAGGTTAACATCTATGTATACATCATATGTGTAAATGGAATTAATGTAATGGGTATTAACATAATTAATCAACTACAGGAATTCATCAGTCGACGTGACAATAAAGTTCTATGGTTAAGAGCAAAACGAGACATCAAAAAGGGCGAATACGTAATTCAACTAAGGGGTAGATATAGGCATAGGAATCGAAAGGATGTCCATTACACAAAGTTAACTTTAACTCCAGAGTACCACAAATACATCGTGCTTCCTCCTGGCGGCCATTTTAATGTGTAAAACAAAATATTTTGAATTCACCTTGAGCACAACGTAACTTTCACGGAGTTTTAATTAGGAATTGTTTTTACTACTTTAAGCATGGATATCACCGCCGACACTGACTGGATCGGACGACACATCAAATGTGCAGACGAGTCTGTGGCAAATTGCCTTGTTATGCACTTGATGAGTGATCTTGGCAGTAATTACTGTTTGTATGCCGGAAGGGACATTAAAAAGTCTGAGCAACTTGTAGTTTTTTTCGACAAACCATTTGTTAAAGATAATTAATGTAGTCCAAACAATGAACTTTGTGTACGTAGTTGTTGCTTGGATCTCGAAAAATGTAATGTCATTAATGTATCAATGTATCCGGAAAATAAAAATGTATTTGGCGCTATGTGATGTGAGCTAAGAATAAAATGATTAAGTCATTACAAACCTAAAAAGTTGGAATCAGTTGTAGTCACTCACCTAATATTTTCCATGACACATTAGGCTAACAAAATTAAAAACGGCGTTGTCGATCTACAAACTCACGTCGCAGCAACATACATTACAATTTGCAGATAAAACACAATTTATTTTACCATATTTGTATGTTCATGGAGCTAAACTCAAAATTGACACATTTTACAAAATTTACATTATTAATGATGCTGCAATGACGCATGTTTTTCATTGATTGAGTTTCGGACCAAAAAATATGTTTCCAAAAAATATTGTATCAAGGTTTTCCTTAGTACGACTCTAAACACGTAAACGTTGTGAAAACAATCAATGTAACTGAACCTAATATCCTGAAATACTACCAACCGAAAAAATGACAGAGACAAGCCCGGAAAAAGTAAGCTTTGAAAAACAATACTATGTTTTAGAATAAGGCATTTACAAGTGGAAATGTATTCAGTTTTCAATCTTACTTTTACAGGAGAATGCCGAAAATATTGCAATGGAGACGTTTAATCAACTTGTGGATGATCAAGTTGACATGATTGTCGGAGAGTATCTTGCATCAATTGAAATGGATGACGAACGACAAGAGAAACAACTAGGCCAAGTGGATGACCACCAACAAGGTGAACAAGGTGGCAGCAAGCTTGTGGAGGGAGAAAATGTCGAGGAACAAGCTCTAGACGAGAAGGAAACGATGATTGGGGCAGAACAAAAACCAAAAGAGATTGCAAACATTACTGAGGATTGGTTGGTTGAGTAGATATATTTATTAATTGTTTTCAATATGTGACTTTCTAAGATTACAATTTAACTTTTGAACTGTGAAATAACGAAATAACTTATTGTGATTTAAAATTGTAAATAAAAGCCATCAATTTGCAAATGACCCTTACCGCGACTTAGCACAGCACCTTTAAAAGCAATTAATACATTACATATACTTACAATTACAAGCAAACGCCCCTTGTGCAATTAAATACAACATGAATCCATTTTAATGCAAGTATCATCAGTATCACGTTTCACGCAAACAGTCTAGCTTAAAAAGTGGCAATATGTGATTGAAATGGGAATAATCATGTGTGTTCAAACTATTCATGACTTATTTCAATTCAATTTATTATTATTAATTTTATGCAAGTGCAAATCGGAAGTATTTAACAAAACCATATACAAAATACGAAGACAAAATTTTCGAACCCAAAAATTTTTGGTCCGTTCTATTTGATAGTTCATTGTGTGCAATATGTTCACTTCATATATGTGTAGATTCAAGATATGTCATTTCGTTTGACTTATTTCTATTGTTGATAAAGCGTTAATCAAGGATCTCAGAATGAGTTCTGATGATGAAATCAGTGCTTTTGTTGTCCAAAAAGTAATGCAGCTGGTTCGCCAAAACAAAGTGTTTGACGGTCCAGGAAGGGAAATTTTTAAGAGGGATTATGGGTCCAATTTGAATGACACGTAAGTTCCAAATTCGAATTCCAATATTAGAATATTTATGTGTATAAGTCAAACTAAATTTAGGATAATTTTGACTCCTAAACTGTAGGAACCCTGTTGCCATTTCGGATAATCCGCTAGATAATCCAATAACTAATAATGAGAACAACGGTAACAATGTCGCTAAAGTCATTTCTGATCAATCTCCGAAGAATGGGCGTCGTCGTCGAGGTACTTTCACAGCACCACCCAACCATGATCGTCCTCGTCGACATATACCACCAGTGCAGTACGCCCCTTATCGTACACGTCGTGGTCGTGCAAAAGTCGTCCCCAACCGGATTCGTTGTGGTGATCTACTCATTCCAAGAGGAACAGAAAATTTGGTTTCTAATCCGTACCCCACACTCATCTTACATCGATTACCTGACCCAAGTGATGCACTACTGGAGGCTCAACTCAATCCGAACAACAACGAATCAATTTTTAAGCCTAATGACGAGGTTCCTGTTGTAGACCGTGAGCCACAGCAACTGAATAATGTCATTCCAGGGTCATCACCCCCAGTTGTGGATTCGCAAGCCACACCTCATCAGGACCAAATGAGCCAGGTTATGTCTTCACCGTCATCTCCAGTTGCAAATGTTATTAACATGCAGGATTCACCGGAAGTCAATGAGCTATCTGATCCAATCGTGGATGTATCAGTCATTGAAAAGCCAGAACTGACCGTTCACACGTTTGAAATTTCTGCCACAAATGAAAATGGTAAAAAAATCCAAATATGAGCACTTGTCTCAAACCAAAACCATTATAATGCATTCATAAATTTATTTTGTTTACACGTAGATTTGAGTCAAATGCAAGAACGAGACACTCAAGACCATGACAAAAGTGATGTTGTCAATTCAAATCATTTGGATTTACAACCCCTTGCCCCTTCAGATGTTGGACTGGAAAACATTTCGAGTAAATTCTGCAGAGTCTAGATTGGTCGTTTGTGTATAACTCTTTATAAACTTAAATTAATTAATTGATTTTGCCAGGTTCCGAAAACTCCAACCAGATTGAAAGCATTAAATCACCAAAAGTATCAACCACAGAAGAAGCCAGCCAGGATGGAAGTCTCACAGAGGGAGAAAAACAAGATTCCATTTCCGTAACCAATCTTTTAAAGGTTACAATGTGCACTCCAGTAGATTTATGTCAAAAGAAAAGTCATGAGACAGATGAACATCAAAAGGATTTGTATGTTATTACTGGTGATAATGAAGCAGCTTTAAAGTCCGAGGCTTGTGTTAAAGCAGCTGCTAACGACCAAGTAATTCAACCAAACAAACAGTCATGTTCTTCCCAAGTAGAGCAAAAACGGGCAGAGTCCCCTGAACCCAACGTTAACGATGTGGTTGAAAATCCAAATAACTTCATTAAAGGTAAAAATATAATATATTTTTGATTTAAATTAAATTTGCTCAATGATTTAATCACAATGTTGTTTTCTGTATAATCTTCAGAGCTCACTAAAGAACGGGAAACTGATTGGCGTGAAAAGATCATGAATTCGGATGAATCTGCGATTGAGGTATAACATTTGCTTAATCACCTTATGTGCTTATGTTTTTAGTCGTTTTGTAAGATTTTTATTTATTTAATTTTATTTTGTGCTGACACTCCAAAGAAATTTGAAGAGGATGATGGCAAAATTAATGTCAGAGCACGAAGAAACATTCCTTGTTTTGATTTTATTGTTGAACTGCGAGGTCGAGTAATTCCCATTATTAACAACAATGAACACGAGGATCAACTTTTGTCAGGCACACCACAACATTTCCCTGTCGTTATTCTGCCGGACACTTTTTGGGAGCAAACGTATTTTTTTTAAAAGACTTATTATAGACTTACAAACGCGATGAACTAATTGAATATACTACAAAAATTTAATATTATTACAGAATAAGGTTTGACAGGAGCAAGGACACTGGGATTGACTGGAGTGGATCTTTTATTAGGGTGGGAAACATGGACATTGCCAACTGCCGAATAATGACAATTAAAGGACCCACCTTTAAAACTGTCTATTGTTTTTATGCTACAAGAAATATTTCTGCAAAGGAGCCCCTTGTTTGTTACTACAAAGTTTAAAACATTAGCTTAGTTTTTTTCTAAAGGCACGTAGAGTGTATTGGATTCGTGATAGTATTTTGTATTAGTTAAAAGAGCTGTCATTATTAATTGAGCTAAAAACGTAAAATGCACTTAAGTGTATAGTCATGTATTAAACCAGTGTATCTATTTAAAGGTTTTTATTAAAATATTATGAATTCCAAATTGGGTACATTTTATATTTCATTCACAAGTTTTATTCGTACCACACTGCATTTTCACATTTTTTTTACACACTAATAGGATTTGTTGATTTAAAAATGACTTTACTAACCAATGGTGAAAGGAATACATGTTTGACACACACTGTTACACCAATTTTTACCAAATAAAACAGTATTTTATTTTCAATTTGGGCCAATTTACAATTTTACATACTTGCTGAAACGATCAATTAATTAATGGAGATATGCACATTTGAATATATTGACATCCTTTGTTTCATGGGATTTAGACCCATTTCAACAAATATTGGGGCGATCATTCAAATTCCAAGGAATAATTTAACAGTCCGTTTAACAGTTTAGATATTCCCGTGTGTATGGTTGTAGCTCATAAGCACAGTTTATCGTTAAGTAGCTTATATCAATACAGGACAATTTCATTTCTGCTGAGAAACATATGCAAACTAGTTAAGCTGACAGCTTAAAAATAACAAAAACGGGATACATATTATTCGTGACGCTAACAAATTGTTGCATTCTAAAGTTACTGCTAATCGATCATTTGTATAATTTAACTTGTCATCAATGTTGACAGGTTTCACGCCGATCAGTACTTTTTTAAAATTTTCCATGCAAAGTATTGCATCATATTTTTTTGCATATCATGAGGACGTACATGCATGCAGTTGCACAATAGAAGGGATCACAGTATTTTGTACCTATTAACTTCATTGATTGTGTGTATTTGTGATTAGGCATGAGCGGACTAAAGATATTTTATGTCCAGTAAAAATACATAAATAAAAAAGGCATAAATCACATTAAAAAAAATTACCCCCTATTAGTAACAGACGCGGATTAGAGTACTCGCTAAAGTTATTTTTTTGCATGATTCTTATACATAACTGAATATTTTGTGTTTCAAATTATAACCTAAAAACCTAGTTCGTTTATGTGTTTGGCCGAGAACTCGACGAGCCTACTGCTTAAATGCATAGTAATAGTGTACAAGTCGGACCTCCACTTACACCACAACCTCAACCTCCCCAAGGGTTCAGCTTGACCTAAACTATGAGGTTCGGTTCTTTGGGTATAAAGGTTCGCGTATTTTTGCTAAACATTCATTCAGTGCTAACCACTCAAACTGTGAACACTTTTGTTTCTTTGCTGCCGACAATTTGGTTTTGATACACCATGAATCTATCCGGACGGTGTATACCGTTTGTATCGTGTAGTTCAAGGTGGCAAGCAAAATTTTACCTGCATCCAGAAGATGCGCAGCTAAATACCGTATCACATTCTGACTATGAATACCAGGAAACTTTGTGTGGAAAATTTACAACCTTGTCTGATGACCAATATTTATCAACCAAACATATTGACATACCAAGAACGAGCTCACCTATCGACAATTTGAGTGGACACGGGAAAAGTACAAGCGGACAGTTGGATTGTTTGTTGGGAGATCTTGAAGTATGGGAAACTGAGTTCCATAAAAAATTACAGAGAGATTCTGAACAATTTCAGAGAGAGTTTGAGAGGGAGACTGACCGATTTTGGAAGAAAATTGAGACCGATGGGAAAGAATTTTGGAGAGAGTTTGGGAAAAGTAGTGACCAGTTTTGGACAGAGTATAGGAGAGAGAAAGAGGATTTCTGGAGAAAGGTCGAAAGAGAGTCGGAAAGAATCTTGGCAGAGATGTTTTCCGTACATGACTATCCCAGCATTACAAAAGAGACAAACATAACAGAACATTGCGTGGGGAATCATGGTTCGACAAAAAAACGGACAAACGTGAAGCGAAAGGTACCAAATATGTTCCGTTTCAGGGAGACTTGTCCCGACGAAACAAAAACGTCCACAAGTAAAATTTGAAAGTTGTGCATTTTGCACCAAGGTTTAGATATATAGATTTAATTTACCCTACAGTAAAAACATTATGATTTTTTTTGTAATATACTATGATTCAAATTGTAATACTTCAATTAATGTTGATTAAAAATTCAGTTGTGACACTATACTGGCATGTTATTCTTACAAATTTCAAGTACATAAGTTTGTTTAAACAGACAAGTAACTGACAGCAATCCAAAACGACAATCACTTGTAACATTTCATTCTCAACATGTAGCTTGTTAAACTTGAAGGTCACTTTAGCCAAAGCAAAAAAAGGTGGTATGAACCGATATTGGTACACACCGTAAAATATTGGCTTTTACGACACGAGTTACACCACTAGAGGATTTAAACTTATGTTTCTATCTGGTTTGCTGAAGAAAATGTATTTTTAACGTTTCTATTAATATTCAAACTTAAATTTTAAATGCAAGCCATAAAGTGTTTGTGTATTTACTTTGTTGAAACTCGAGTTAAATAATTCAGTCGCTGTTTTCTAGCTTGATATTTTTAAGGACTTATGTCCAATTTTATTATAATTCAGTGTTTTTTTTAAAGAAAAGTTTATAAACGTATTGTTGTCTTAACAAACAAATCGCGAGTAAATGGTAAATGTTTTATTCATTGTACACAATTGTTGACAAAAAATACAAATAACGATTTAAGCCAAATACTTATTAAATACACAGAGTATTTAAATTAATTACATTCTTATTAAAATATCATTTCTAAAACGAGTAACTTTTCCTGGACTCCGTAGCACAACTCCTGGTTCCTCATTACGCATTAAGGGAACAAATGATAATGATAACACGTTTGGAAAAATGTTAAACAAGCATTTCGCATACTCACAGTCATTAGCTTTTAACATGTTCCCTGAACATCTACCGAGCCCTTCCTCAACAATTACATGATTAAGTGCAGGAAACTTGCGCATTAATTCAATTGGAACATGAACTGGACATTGAAATTGGAATGTTGTCAAGCCTCTTCCAACACTCTCAGAAGAAGCAGAAACCACTGGATAGTCATTATTTTTGCCAAAATCCGTGGTACTCAAATGTGTCCATTTGTCGGGCTTACAACCTCCAGACAATGCAAAGTGTTTCAAGCATGGAAATTTGTTTACAAAATCTCCCAAGCAATCATCAAAGTCACAGAGTCTTTCTTCGAAATCCGCACGTATGACAAGAATGGTGACTAAGGGGAACATTTTTCCAATACCATCGGCAGTAAGAGATTCCAAATAGAACAATGGGTCCATCAATTGATCATTCGTTACGTGGAGTTCCTTGAGGTTTTCAAAAACCAGGCAACTTTTAGCATCTTCGGCAATCCAATCCGCACAAGTTTTGAGAGAAGTAATATTGACTCCAGCCAAAAAACGAACGTTTTTGGCGCACTTTTTGTACAAAACAGCACAAGAATAGGACCAAAACTCATGGTGTAAGGGCGATTGAGGTTCCATGTAAATTTCTTGCAAATTTGCCGTTATCGGGATATGCAGCAAGATACGGGCATGTGATCCAGGCCGGACCCATTTATGACCGAGACGCAGCGTGACTTTCTTCAGGTTTATCATCAAGTGTAGAAATGGGATGTACATTTCAAAGTAATTTGGGTCCAACAATTGGAAATTCTGCTCGCACCATGTGGAGAATTTGTCGTCCGATCCAACATCCCCAAAAGGAACTGTGACAAAATCGCGGTTTACATGTCGCTGTGCTCGTCTTCGTAAATGTTCCGCATTTGTCCAAGAGGGTTCCTCAAAATGTCGTACTTCTAGATGCTCAAAGCTTTGCCAGAATGATGACACTGTTTGCAAAAGTGCTTTAACTTCACTCAGATGGTTGGGAAATATTTGAGAATCCCGTTGATCGTGCCGCATTACAAGAGTAAGTTTCTTTCCAAACGAAACACATCCTGGATGCAATTCCATCTCGTTAATACGACGGATATCGATAATTTCCATTGGCATTTGCAACAAAAAGCCTGAAATGTTCCTGACGCCATTTTCATATTCCAGACAATTAAAATTGGTGTTTTGAAAATACTCGTCGACACCGTTTTTCCACGTTGAACAAGCTAATCGGCAAGCTTTGACTACATCTGGTCCGACAAGCTTCATTTTGTAAACAATTTCAAACACCTTAAATTCAAAGACAGAAATGGTCAAATCAAATCGACCTTGTGATACATTGATGCAAATATGTAGCGTTTTATTGGACTCACAGACGGAAATAGTTTCTGGACGCATGTTGCAGGGTTAATTACATCTTGCAGCTGAGGTAAAGCAAAGCGACACAATTCAAAAGTTGAAGGTTGCATTCTCTCCGCAATTAAATCCCACAACTAAGATACCAAAAAACGTTTTTAATAAAATGACGACAATCATTTACTATTTACTTTGTTTACATCCAAATATTAACACTCACCTCTGCCGAAAACACTGGGAGTTGTGCCATGGTTTCAAAGCAAACTGCAAAAATTTGGATAGTTCAAAGTTGCAAATCTAAGCAAGGAATCAAAATGAGATACTATTTAAAAATAATCAACAACTGCATAAATATCATACAAATTAACAACATTGGTTGCTAATGTTCAAATAGTATAGTACGCGTTACAAACAAGAAAAGAGTGTGCCAAAAATTATTGGAACTACAAATTTTGTATGCATCATTTTGTAGTCTGTCCCACGGTACGTCTGGTATAACATCCCACGCCACATGGTCAAAAGCCGGCACCGGTCACAAAACTATGTTTTTTGTAGCGACAGGAAATTCCTTCATTAACCAAATTATTTAAAAAATTACAATTACCTATAATATTACGTTATTTACAGAAAACTTGAGTAGTGGGTATCACGGAATGAAATATTTACATGTGGATACAAACTACAAGATGCATATGTAAGCTGAGAACAAAGATAGAGTGTTCAAATTAATAACGTTGTGTAAATCATTCATGTTCAGTTACTAAAAAAGATTATATATCATCATTTTTATCACACCAAAAAGAGATCAAATTAACATACATTACCAAAATGATAGAAAACTACAAATTGTGTAATATTTCGCCGCCGGTGTCAATTGAACCTACAACTTTGTATTTACATGCAACAGATACTGGTCAAGTGTGTTAAATTTAATGTATCATTTTACTTGGCTTGGTGGAAAGCTATGTTTATGAAAAGCTAGTGAAAGAAACACCTCTGTACGATTAACCTATAAACGTGGGTTAGAAGAAATGACGGCGTTAAAAATTTCACAATCGAATACCTTGAATATGCATGGGGTTCGGAAATATCATCTACTTATTGACAGCCAAATTTTGGAATGCCCTACCAACTACAAAAAACTAATTCATAAATTGCAATGAAAAATGAAAGGCCAAAGCAAAGAACAAGTAAATAACTAAAATGGACTGATCAAGAATCAAACAAAAGCGGGAACAAATAAACTGTGATTAAAGCAAAGTGACTTTATTAATTAATGAACTTGCAACTCATCAAAAGTTAATCAATGAAAACTCATTGAGATGATATCATTAATACTGGAACTACTTCTTATATACAAAATTCATCGACAGTACGTTTTAATCTTTCTTAAAACTTTGCAAAACTGGGAAAATGTTCCTAAGCGCTGAAGTAAGCTGACAACTCTCCTTGGCACCTGCGAAATGAAAACGGAAGGAAAATAATTTTAAAAGTGATTGCGTAGAGCCTTCTAAATTAACCAATTTTGATTATTTACCGGTGATTACAACTTTTCCGTTGGTAAAGATGAGCAAAACAAGCTTAGGTTGAACCATATTATAAACTAGTCCTGGAAACGTTTCAGGTACATAGCTGAAAGAAAAGTGAAATAATAATAATAATAATATTATTAATGATAATAATAAATAGTATTTTCCCCGGTCATTGATAGAATTTGAAGGGACATACCTACTA
>JAAXOA010000805.1:0-19441 GCA_036561885.1 Salina celebensis
TATCATTTTCATGTTTCTTATTCTCACTCGAATCCTGCATTTTATTTTCTCCTGCGAAAATCATCTTCACCGTATTCGACAGATTTTCTCTGTGCCTTACTCGAATCGTGCGGTGCGTATGGAGAATTTCCCCATGTTATTCAAATGGTGCAACATTTTTGATCACACAAAACAACCTCGATTCGAACCAGAGTTTTCAAAGGAAAAAAATCAAATTGAAGTGTTTCACCTATTTTGAGAAGCCCTGTACTTGAAGGTATAATTAACTTGAATCGACAATTAATATCAACTGGATTTCTGAAGCATGGTTCTCAATCCGATTCCAAAGAATCTCCAAATATAATATTAGCCTGTGGAATTAAAGGTAGGAAATTTCGTGGTAGGAAAGCCTACTTGTGAGTAAACAACCTTTTCCTCCAGTTTTCCCCGGAAGCAGATCTGTTTATTTACAAGGCACGTTTTTCTTTTTGTCCTTTCCAACAGATCGGTTAAGCACTGAGTTGAACGTATTTTATTCTCATCATCTTTTAAAAAGCAGATTTTCTTTCGCTCTTCAGAAAATTGAAAAGGACTCTCAATCCTTCCTCGTACAGAACAACTTGAGTTTTCTCTTTAAGCATTATCTCCTCTGCGTACAATATATTTCAACCACTTGAGCCAAGTCACCAGAGCCACATACCTTATTTCTCTTGTATAAACACACTGTATGCAAAGTGATGTCTTTCTACCTTAGTGGTCCCTCAAGACAAATATAGTACGAAAGTGGTTAACTTGCCGTTCTCATACTTTCACCAGTTTACTCTTTCTCTCCTGCTTACCCTCTCGTTCGCTAAACCTCTTTGCGTATCCTTGTCAAAGACTACTTACTTTCCAAGTGACAACAAAATGTTTTTCTTAGGTATACATTTTAATAGCAAGATTTTGTTTAACATTTAGCTAAAATAGAAGTGCTTTCTTTTGCATCTAGTTGCAAAAACGCCCGACTCTTTGAAATTTTTCCCGAGATGCTTCATTGTTTGTTAGGGATTGAAGCTTATTGGGTGCGTTTTTTGTACCTATTTCACCCTTTAGAAGCTTTCTCTCTCGTATCAAATATCTTTCCACTCAAGACGACGGAAGAGAAAACAGGAAAGAAAGCTTAACCACTCATACCAGCTTACTTTTTGTCCCTTTCCAAACAGCGTACTTTTCTAAAAAAAAAAAGTTATGAGTAGTACTACGAGTTTCAAGACTCTTTTCTCATGTGAATGTTTGTATAGCTAACTACTCATGACGTTTTGATGAAGACGAAAAGCAAAACCAAAATATATGATGATATTCTTATGTTAAGCTAGTCGTTGTAGTATAATCGTCATTGCTCTTCCACACGTTATTTTTGCACGGATAAACGATATGAAGATAAGAATCTCGAGATCAGAGAGATGATGCTCTTTGTGTTTCTTACTATCCATAAAATAAGAAAAAACCCGTTATATGAAAGCTCTTAAAGAATAAATTTTTTGGCGATATTTTCCAGCTTTCTGCATAAATATTCTTGATATTTTTTCGTGGATAAATAGCATATTTTTACTAAAGCTGTACATGAGTTCGAGTTTGTCGGCTGCCTCCCTGTTAATGGCCAGTTGTGAAGTTGGTGGTTGTTAGGAATTTATTATTCATGCTGTTTTTTTCTAACTTTCCCCTAAACATCTATACAACCTATTCACAACAAATTCAGCAAGAAAACTCCTTTCTGTCGAGTATCCGGTGAAAGAGTATATTTTAACATGATGAATGAAACGAGGTGTATACCTATTCTAAGCTGCATGTATCATTCCAACGCAAAGCCTTTTCTTCAACTTTTTTTTCTCTTCTCTCCTTGTTTCTATTACACGTAGGTTTATATTGCACATCATCACAAAATGAATCGCCTTTGTAAGCCGATATAGTCCATGTCTCTGCAAAAACATCTAAAAACAGTGGAACCAAGGCAGTATCTGTTTTGCCTAGTTTCACATTACAATGTACAGGGAAAATAAGGGCACAAAGTTTGGTTAAAAAAGGAAAACAGTCAGGAGAAGAGAGATAGGTTAGGAAAAAGATATAAAGTAGAGAAGTTTATGGTGATACATCTCTAAGTTCTTATAGCAAATATGCTCGGTTTATATTCATGTAATAAATTATAATTCCCTAGGGCTTACGTCAAACAGTTTCAACTTCAACAGTCGTTCTCGAGGTTCCTCTTCTTCCAGCGGTACCAGCAACAGTGGCACGAGCTCAGCAAGTAGCAGTAGCAGCGGTGGAGATCGTGACAGGTCTTCCAGCGATGGTGGAGACAATCTTGCTTTTTATCAAGACATGCATATCATTTTACCCTTGGTTATCTCCCTACTGGCAATTATCTCTATGTCCGTCAGTGCTCTCTACTGTTGGAGGAAACGTAAGCGCTCTCTTTTTTCGTCTCTTGTACTTTGATACTTCAAGTCAGTGAGTTTTCTTTTCTTTGGAACACTATAACATCGACAACACAGCTCCTATCCGAGTATTACTTTTTCTCATTTTGCTTTCTCTTTTAGTTGTGCATTATGGGGTCATGTTTCACTTCCAGCAATCCAGAAAAGAGCTTTATTTCGTTTTTTTGTAGATTCTTTCAAATTGATGAAGAGTAAGGGGTTGGTTAGGATAAACCAATCAATAAAATCCTTGCTCCTACATCGCTGCTTCTTTAATGATGTTTTATACAACGGACTTTAATCGCTAAAGCATATGTTACGCTTACTTTTGAAAACAATTCAGTCCAGATATTCCTTCAAACTTCTATTCTAAATTAACTAACTCCAAACATTTAACCCATTATAATATACATCAATGGATTCCGAGAAAATGTGCAAATTCGTGCTTCCGGTCGGATGCGGCCTTTTTCAAACATAAATGATATTGTTTGAGTTATGTCTATTTTGATACTGTGTACTCATACCTTCTTTGGACTCTTGCGACTTATTTTGAGGATTAATAGTGACAACGAATTATAAATCTGGTTTTAAATTTCAGTTATACTTTTGGATGTACATGTATAAGCTTTTCACAGCAAACATAAACCAAATTTGATTAGGGATAAACTGATGCTTTAATCAAAAAAAAAAAAAAAAAAATTCTTTGCATATCAGCAAACTAACAGAGACTAGACAGCAAATATTCAAATTAATAGTTAGCTTCGTTTCGATTTTCATTAATGCTGTGAGTCGTTGGTAGATTTAGGTTTAAACTTTAGGCTCAGAATTCGCGAGAGATGTACAATTAAAAGTCGATACTATACTATGAAGAAGAATTTAAAGAGAATTCTCTTCGAATTAAAGCTGGCTACATGTTGCGTTCTTAATGATGTTGGAAAACTTTGTCTTGTTTGAACTAAAAAGGAAATCCCTGAATCATTTATCACTCATAAGTCATCATTCATCATTGTCCACAATTTCTCTTGTATCAAAGCTCAGTTAACTTGGTTGACTCTTGGGATATACATATAATAGACATATCGCAAATAAAACTCTCCCAGACTTAAGAGCAAAGAAGGTTTTCCAACTAACCAATCGAATGCATTACAATGTTTTTTACTCAAAATGACACAGTCAGTCGTAAATGAAAATCATAATCAACAAACAAAAGAGACATAATTACAGCAAACCAGACCCATATACATGCACATACATTTGTTATACGTATATTCATTATTCGTTAATTGGGATTATTGCAGGAAGCAATGCGTCGTCTTCGTCGCCACAAGTGTCATCCAAACCTACAAAAGCTTTCACTTTCCGTCGCACTGATGGCGGAGGCCTTTTTGGTGGAATGGCAAACGATGCAGGGGCAAATACGTTAGGGCTTGACCGAGACTACACCATTATACGTGAAAAGTACATATCTGACTGTGATCGCGTCCCAGGTAAGATTTTAAATCGTACTATCGCAGAATCTCTTTCTTCACTACTTCTATATTTCTTTAAAGAAATTCTGCAAATATAAAAGCATAAATGAAAATGTTAATCAAATCCTCAACCGAATAGTTTAGTAAACGCTTGAATGAACGAATGTTTCTATTTTCGTTTGGATTAGAAACTGCAGACGATATCTACCCATATGCTACATTTCACTTACCGTTGAAAGAGAATCTGACTGAACATATTGGAGACGGTTATTTTGCAGCTACAACAGTAGGACAGTCAACATCCCCCAGACTGTCAAATGCAGAAACAATGCCAGTTCGACAAGTGAGTTACATTTACTAACCTTACATAGAAAACTTTTCGACATCAGTTTAAAAAAAAGGATGTAGCGATGCTTTTACCTAGAAGAGAAAATGGCAATTACGCGAATCTCGAAAGTTTAAGTACAAAGACGACCTGGGGCGAAATTTGTATCTATTTTGGCTTCCATTGTTTTGGTTTTTAATTTTACTTTTTACTCGTTCATAGTCGATTTGATAAGTTAATTATAAACTTTCTAAATTGTTTTAGCTATCAGATGTTTAGGGGATTTCAGTATTGAATGTTTACCAAAGAATGCTTGTTGTGTATCAGCAAGGGCATGAATTCGTCTGAGTACCTAGTTGATCTTCAGTGGATAGATTTTAATCCTCACGTATGTAAAAATCGGCCGTTTGAGAGTAGACAACCCAGGAGAAAGTTGCCGCATGAAGCGAGAAAGTTCGTCAAATTATAGCATGCACTCGTCATAGACATAAATTGACAACGAAAAAATCTTCTAAACTCCATCATGTGTTGAAATCATTCTAGCAACCTAGAAATAATAACGCGTTATCGTTATCTAAATTTGGAGATTATACATGTTTACTTACTGACGGAAAATGCCCTATAGATTTTGATACCAAATTTTTAAAAGTGAATGAATGTTAGGTCTCACACAAAAATATATGAAGGAATACATTTAATGCTTTTATTGGTTTAAATCCAGAATGTCAACATTTTTTCCCTTCTTTTTCATTTTCTCTAAATCTGCCTGTACCACCACAAGTCAATTGCAATTCAAAAAAATAAAAATACTAGAAGCTCACCTCTCGCCGGATTCTTTTTCCTGTTAGATACTACAAACAGAAAAGTTTTTTTATTCTTATAAGTACATAGATTGCAAGCATGTCTGGTGTTGAAAGTGTTTTGAGGCATGCACAACAGTAATGGAAAATGCAAACTGTTACTGAGGTTGGGTAAAACCAGAAACTCAACTTTCTGTACAAGATTACAGCTATCCTTTCCTGATCTCAAGTCAAAACCAAATATTCCGTACTCATCCAGTCGGCGCGAGAATTCATTCATACTGGTAGAATACGGAGAGAATGTTTGAATATTCCTTTATGTACATGGGTCCTCAGCATATCAAAGTAGGCACTTGAAGAAAACCGCGTTGTTCGGATTTTTTTTGCGAGAGCGTCTGTACAACGAGTAGTTTACGATAGAGGAAAGTTTATATCCGCAGAGATGGCAAAGAGAGCAAACAAATCTAATCGAATTGAACTTTCACAATTTCAGTAGTCTTCAAGTGTTACACGGTTATATAAACACACAAGTACCTTGATGGATAGAAATTTTTTGAGCAGATTCATTGTGCATAATGGAATAACGAACTCCTCCTTGTAAAAGTTGTCGAGGCATACTGGTTTAAATCTGGAGGCAGTATGTAAAATTGAGAAAATAGGAAATGATCTAGAGCACGTATAACTTTTAAAATTTATGATAACATAGTGGAAAATAAAATAAAAGATATGTTGTGTATGGTTGTATGTAAATCCATAAGATGTAGACATTCACGACAACGCAGATGTGCCAGTCATTTGGAGCGTTGATATCTTCATCGTCAATATCAGCAATGATGAATCTTTGCAAGCAGTGACTGGCAGATAGAGTTGCTAACTTTTCATTTTTGTCAAAGGATGAGTGGAAAAACTGCTGGGTTTTGCATATAGAATTTTTTTAAACCAACGCACCACATTATGAGTGTTAGTAAACCCCAGGAAACTTTAGTGGAGAGGTTTTCCTCCTCCTTAAAATATAAAAGTTGAGCATTTCAGGGGAGGAACATACCTCAATAAGTGACTGACTGGGTAAATATTTTGCCTATCAAGTACATTTGTCACGGACGTGAAGAGTGTCGCCTATTCTTTGCTTTCACTGCATGCTTGTCTATCCAGGTTTGTTGTTTGTTCATGTGGGAAATTTTGTTCGTTTTACGGCTGTCCCCAGTTTCCTCTTCATAATGTTTATTGAAAATCTTAAACTATGTTTTTATTTACAAAGTATTTAATGATATTTGTATACGGAAGTACTTATGGATATAGATGTGGTATGGATGATGGAGATGGAGTTTAGGGGTTTTGTCAGCTTGCGTACTACAGAGCCGAGCCGTGTGAGGCAGCTTTAGTCCAAAGACTGGCTGGTGTTTACTTTTCTCTGGGTTTTAGAACTTTGCAATGGTTGATGTTTTTCTGAGTAATTGAACTTTTCTCTAATGGGTAGAGTTGTTTGAACTGTATGATTTTATAACATTGTTTACAACTTTCCGCAATCTATCCGAAAAATAAGAAATTTGATGATCACAGCTATAAAATTTTGATGCACCAAAATTATGATATAGAAAAAGTTGTTTACTTCTTTCATTTTTATTTGTGTGTCTAAATCGGCTACCTTTTTTACTCAGATTGGTCGAAGCTCAGCTGCCGCAACATTGTTAGCTGGTAGTGGTCGTTGTAAAAACTCCAGAAGGAAGTCACAAGGAGGAGGTAGCAGTGGCGGAAGTGGGAATGCCCGGAGTACACCAGTTGGGATGAATGGGTCTATGGGTCAAACAATAACGGCTTCTTGCAGTGGTGAAAGTGACGAGTATGATGACAGTTGTGGTTCAGAGTCTGATGAATGCACGCACCCTCACCACCAGCATCATCGCCATCATTTACAACAACAAAACCAACATCTACTCCTTGGAATGCTGGGTTCCGGGGAGGGAACACTGTCAGGGAAAGCTGGTCGGTATTCTGGACTCCCACCAGGTCAACCTGGACTGATGTACGGGCAAGGAGGTGGAAGGCCCATTTTCATGAATGACGAAACACTTTTAGTCAGTGACAAGGACAGAAAGTCACTTCCTCGCGGCCTGAGACCAAAGTAAGACTTTTATTTTGTTTGCATCTATCAAGAATATCGCTATAGATGTATCAAGAACAGGAAGTTTGCTCACTGTGTAAACAGATTGCAACGAGACATAAAAATAAATTTTAAAGTGTTTACACATGAGATTTGTGTAAATATTTTCCCGAGAGATTGTCGTACTAAAACTGACATTGAGTTTTTTCATAATTTCATGCACTCATATTCTCATATAGTACAGATAGGTACATATTTATGAAAGGCATAATATTTTTTTAAAGTTAGCAGTCAGGGAATGGAATTTGCTGGAAACTCGAAATATAAAAAAAGGATGATACTGTTCCGATTTCATTTCATAGATCTTGCATTTTCCTTGACATGGTGCAATATCCTTAAAGCATGAACTGTCACAACGTTATGGTGAATGAACAATATCAGGTCCAAAAGGGAAAACTGACTTAACTAAAACTAGTTCAACTCTTTACTGGCAAACGACCCTGCACAAGAGAAAAATATAAATGGACGTCAAAGGAAAATTGCAAAGTTCACTGTTCTAGCATTTGTCCTCAATTTTGGACCTAAAATATTTTTTGAGTTTACAGCATGCAATGTAATATTATTATATACGACCGGGCAACTGTTTGGCACAAGTGGTGCTACTTCAAAATTTTACGGGTATTACTATGTGCAATCTGACTTACGCGTATATTCACTTGTTTGTATTTGCGTGTAGGTTTTCGTATGGAAGTAGCAGTGGAATAGGAAGCATGTTAAGTCCCGGTCCAGTTTCATCATCTTCCACGGCAGGCTATCAGATTCCCCCTGGGGGAATAGGGATGGGACGCAGCAGTGGAAGTAGTGGAGGAAGTAGTACTGCGAGTCGAAGTGGGGGCAACTATACAACAAGTGCAACGGACGAAACAAGTTTTATCCTTATGTCGGCTGGTTTAGGCAGTGGGAATGCGACAGCATCTGCAGCCATTCATCCGCACTCAACATACGACTATGATTATGACTTGGTCGCTGCTGCGGCGGCAGCCGCAGCAGCAACACCATCCAATGCTGCCTCATCGGCAACTCTTGGGAATAAATATTTGGGAGGAAACACGACGTCTCGGCAAGCAAGCTGTAATTTACCACCATCCTCATCAGCATCAATAAACACTATGAAACTACAGCAAAATGCTAGTAGCGTTCATGGTGCTGGTGGCGTGACCAATAGTAATAGGATTGGTGGTGGATTGCTCGCTGGCGATTCTGCAAACAAACCGGCCATCAAGACTGATTTAATATCTCATCACCATCACCATTCTCAACAACAGCCGACAGACTACACTATTGCCGTATGACAAATGTAAAACGTTTAGCTGTAAGGTTTTCTATTTAACTTTAAGTTTTATACTCGCAATTATCAAGTATTTGAATACAGTTATCGCTAACAAACAAAATAACCCTGAAATGTTGTTGTATTTGTAAAAAGGACTAATTTTTCATAGTTAAATCCGACTTTCTCTTTTCATTCTCTGCATTGTTTCAAAACTGAATGGTTCATGATCTCCTTTTGTTAGATGGCCGCTTGTCACAAAAAGTATAACTGTTGAAATTAGTCACATGCAGTTTTGTTTCCGGCAATGAAAGTCCCTATAATGTACGAAACATTACAGTGTCAAGACAGTGGAAGAAATAAAATACAAGTTTAATGAATGGGATAATTTAAAGAACAAAAAAAGTCAAACCCACTACACAGACAGTTTTTCCGCTTACAGTAAATGCCTTTTTTGTTCACAACTGAAGCTGGAAGCGGTTTCCAGTAAAAAGAATGCCTAAAAAGGAGAGACCTAGTGGTGAGTGGAAATGATGGAGCATGAATTGGGAAGAGCTATTTTTCGCAAAAAGAGATATACTAGTATCACTAGAGCTCAAAAACAATGGAAACGAAAACAATCTCCAGCGTTTCATACTCATACACTGCCAACACAAACCTCCGAATGCTTGAGCTAAGCATAAGAAATAGAAAACCGACAAGTATAGATTGGCCAGATACGCAGAGAGTGGGCTGAAAGATGAAGCAATCATATTGTCGTCATAATCATCACCATCACTTACAAGTTTTGTTTTTGTCTGTTTGTTTTGTTCATTTTCCTAATTCTCTAACAGAAATAGGTTATGGGAGAAAGTAATGGGTTATTATTGTTGTACAACCAAATCACCATAATACATTCCGCCAAATACATATGAAAACTCTGAAAGAGAAAGCACAGAAATGCTTGAATTGAAACAGAAAAAACCTCTTTTATTGTGCTACCCTTTTGCACTCTTACTTTGAGCACACTATTACGTGTTTATATGAGTGCTATATGTATGTTATGGTATGGTTGTTAATAACTTGAAAGAATTCAAAGCGATTTTGGCGACACATCATTCCCAGGTTTTTACCAACGCCTATAACAGTTTTGTTTACCACTGATGAATAGATGCTCTTTGTGTAGCTTTCCATATGTAACCGAGGTATGTAAATTCTATCCTTTCTCCGTAAGGCTGCCTGTGCACTGTGAGGTTTGTCCTTCTTTTTTTAGTACGATTGTTGTGGCTTTGCAATTCGTAAAACAGTAAACGGTCTTTTCCTAGAATCTCTAAATAGGACCGTGGCGTTTTCTCTTTTTGTTAATATTATGATTATCATTATTAAATGGTACGAGAGAAGGAAAATAAATGAATGACTTTCATTCAATTTGCAAGTTCTAAATTGAATACTACAGTTACTGGTTTTTCTATTTGAGAGAGAAAACAAAGTTGCGGGAAAGGGCTTTTCAAGAGGACTTTTGTCTGTTGTACATTACGTAGAGACATTCAGTTTGAATATAAAAATATGAGTGTATGTTGGTATCTTTCATATATATCCTTGTTACTGTGAAAGAAGGAGAAAGGATCAGAGTGGGCTTTACAGGAATTCTAAACTGAATCCAACTGGTTATTATACGAAAACGTTTATATTCAAATTGAACTCTTTGGGAGCTTATGCTCAAACTAACTGTTCGCACGATTGTATAGTCAGTCTCTACCTCCTTTTTTCTATATTATGCATGCGATCCGTTGAAACATTCCAGTTTTAGGTGGCTGAACAGTTGTAAAGATTGACTTTATTACTGGCACTTTCACTGAGGGGAAATAATAATGACAACAAAAATGTTCAATGAGATTCCGCGGAAAAATAAATTGAATCGGTTTATGTCTTCATAAACACTTCAGGCAGGCCATATTGAACAGTTCGCAATGTAAAAGAAGTATTTTTCAACGAAAACGGTTATTTTTGGAAACGTAGAAACGTTTAACAAATTGTTTTGGACTTAATGTAGTCTCTGGTTCATTTTCAAGACGATCATTTTATAGGATATAATATCATTAAAGAACCTAAATGGAACTATGATGTATTACTAAAGAACGGGTGGGACTGTGAGGCTTCATAAATTAAATTTATAATATGAGAAGAATAGTGCCTTAATAAAAACTTAAATAGATTTAACAGTTCCAGTAATTCGCGAATAATTCGATGTAGCTTACAAAATAATGAAATATACATAGTGAAAGCATAGGTAAGGTGGCTGGTAGTATGTTATGCCTAAAATCATAGGCTTTTAGGTAATGATTTGTCTGACACTCGACCTTTCACAGAAGATATTTTGCAGAACATGATACACGGATAATTGATGTTTATAGTTTTGCGACCTTCAACGAAATTGCTGTTTATAGTAAGTTTTTGTTACCTCGCAAGTGCGTATAAATAACCGAGTACATAGTACACGATACTTTTATTAAAATTTTTGATACCGACAGTTTTCACAGACAATCTAGTTGTTTTGCGATGTATCATTTTGGTGTTCGTTTCAGTAGTATGTAGCACTTAGCTACGTAGCTAGTAGCTAGTAACGTAGCACTATCGTGTTAGTTATATGTAATATTATACACAGGACATTTTAGGGATTTTGGTTTAAGCTCGCTTTATATCTCTAAAATATTGAGTGATACACAATTCAGAACATAGTAAAATATATTTTTTACACAAGTAATGATAAGCGCGGGAGAAAGCACGGATTATGGTAAAAGCAATCATTGACAGAATGCGATTTGAACTCGAGAAATTGTAAATACATAAACCGCGAGCGTCTGTAATTGATTCAGGAAAACCTAATCAAGATAGGGTGCATAAATGTTAACTACTAGCATAGCAGTTACTAGTTACGTTAAATCTAAAAATTTTCAACCTAAGCTATTATATTTTGTATAGAAAAGGGAAATAAGAAATAAACTATTAAATTAAGAACGTGTTTTTCAATGGTAAAATATAATAAGTACTCAAAACCCACTGCTGTTAAAACTTTTTGTTACTTGACTGTAATTTAAACTTAATAATTTGTTTGTACTAAAACAAAATATATGAATTATTGAACTGAAAATAAACTCGAAGTTTGAAAAAAGAGCATTCATTCTTGCTTCTTCCAATCTTCGATCAGTCTCTGTACTGAATCCATCATTCATTTTGTATTTTCTCCCTGATTGGATCTATTACACTGGAATTCCATTTTTTTCCTTGTATTCCTAAATCTTGATTTCAGAATCTAATAAATTATCAGGAGCATGTAGCCGTAACATAGGTGTGAGTGTATTCACCTCCCATAAAACCTTTCACTGTAAAGAAATAGTGAAAGTAGCAAAGATCCTACGCATTCCAATTCTCAAGTTCCTTGACATAAATAATACATGGGAATCGGTCATCGTGCGCTTCCATTCTCAATTTTAGCTCTGGTCTTGCAGATTTCTCCTCCGATACGTTAGAGAAATCATGAAAACAGACAGAGAGAAATAATGTTCTGTTCCTGTTCATTCTATCTAGTTCAGTGGCCGCTTTGAAAACCCGGCACCGGCACAGGCTTACACAC
Source organism: Salina celebensis (assembly GCA_036561885.1). NCBI lineage: Eukaryota > Metazoa > Arthropoda > Collembola > Entomobryomorpha > Paronellidae > Salina > Salina celebensis. Next base: position 12,068 of record JAAXOA010000805.1, read on the forward strand.
TGTGCGAAGAAAATAAATATTGAAACTTTACGGTCTTTGCTATAAAAGTTATCCTTCCACTGATTCCGATAGGAACAATTGGGCATCAATACTTTGAGCACAGACTATATTGCACATAACGGAATAGCGACAGAAGACTAGCTATTATATGATCATCTCTTGCAAAAGATCACCACATTCACAACAACAATAGAGGAATCTTTGTCCTGTCAATAAAATACATTTTTTTCGCATTTCCAATTGAAATGGAAACCTTTAATACAAAATACTCTTGCATGTATTTTTGCTGTTAAAATGCTCCCTCTTTCCACATTACGTTTTATGTCCGTTCTATTCTGTAAGGATTTGAGTAAATAAATCATGTCATTGCGGACATAAATCAGCTTTTCTCACGATAATATGGATAGCTCGGATTCTCCCTCTTCACAAAAATACATAATACATTTTCTGAACAGAATCGGATGGATAAGCGAACAAAATCTTGCGTCTTTTTTTCTATCCTATTTAATACAACCAGACATCGCTACCACAAAGCAGCCTCAAAGATTAGCCCAATTCTAAACTGTTGATGCGTTTCAATGAATACAAACGTTGCGAAGAATTTATAAGAGGAAATCTTTAGGACATAGATATAACGACATAACACATAACTGATATACATGGCACTAAATCTATTGAATACATCATATGGATTTTTTAAATTGAGATCCATACTAGACCAAACACTTTTACTGCTTAGATGAAAACAAACTTGCAATATCTCTTATTTCGTTATTGGTCACATACGGATACTAGTTTGAATTATATTGGTAAATCAGATAATACCTCCATTCCAATTTTTATGTCTAATTTATTGCATAAAGTAGGGCAATAAAAATCCACACTAGATGTAGACATGTTGCAAAGAGTGAAGGGGAAGAGAGAAACTCCAAGCAGGATGTTGGTGGAAATTTAAAAAACTTTTTCATCGACAGTCGTTTCAAGATCTCGTACAAAGGCGTGTTTCCATTTTATTGCTCCAGCGACTCCACCACAATCTCGTGACATTTTTATTTTAACTCTTTTCTATTTCTCTTATATTCCAACTGGATACAGTGACATATTTTCCATTCAAAAAGTAGAATGCAAGAATGATAATTTCATCAACAAGTGAGAATCCTTCTGTAGTCATATTTGCGGCAGTTTTTTACAGTGCAGAGTAATAAATACTATGAGACCTATATATGTTAGGTTTTGCACATTATCAGTCAGAAAATTCCAACTTTACAGGAAAACAACCGATATGGGGTTCACAAACTAGACCAGTAGCTGAAGGAAACTTGTTTAGGCCATATAGCTTTCTCCCAGGAGTGTTGTATATTTTCTTCTGGCCTGGATTTGAACAGATGGAGGGTTACCATATTGAGCACTAAGGTTTAAGAATCATTATCATGCTCCATAACTATTAAAAACACAAATGATAAGATTTCACCTAAGCCTTAAGATCTTCCTAAGCGGTAATTTTAATTTCTATAAGAAGCCATTGAAGGGATTGAAAGATACAATTAGCACAGCCACTGTTTGTTCTTTTTTGGTGAAAGTCCCTCAGAGGCTTATTCTCTGATGAGTTAAAAGCTGCACGTCAAATTAAAAACCATTACTGCCATAACATTTAGAGTCGTATGCACTTAGTCATTCTGCTGGCGTATCTTTCGGCCTTCCAATGTTGGATGTATGCTTTTGTGAAAGGATTTGCAAACCAAAAAACACTTTCAGAAGATTTACAATAAAAACGCATTAAGAAATACTTGTACTCCTTGAGCAAGACATTTTGGTTTGCCTAATGTAGGAAATATATGTGTCGAAGAGTCTCTTGAAATTTATGCGTTCCACATTTATGCGTCCTTAAGAAATGCTAAAACTGCTTGAGGATAGGAAACCCATACATTTTGATTGTACTTGCTTTCTTTTGCATCAATCCATATATTTTCCCCATGTCGTCTAAACCCAAACGGTCTCTTTTCAAAGTTGCACACAAGTATAAATACAACCCACCTCAAATCTGTGGGAAAACCACTAGTTTTACTTATCGCAAGTACAAGTACGCATTGTATCGGAGTACGTTGCACACATAATTCTGTCGTTTCGAACATAGGAGGCTCGTCTGTATAGATACTGCCAATTTGGACAACTTCCAGTCATTTTGAGTTGTTGTAGAACCACAAGAAAAGAACTTGGATGGAGCTTCCACGGACGGTATAGAAAAGAAATCTAGGAAAGATATCGAAGCCTTTCATTGCCGAGATGCACTGAACACCCCAACGAAAAGAAAGATGAAGATGAAACGATCCTATCAAAACGCAATGAAAGTAATACAATTGCTGAGAATGCTACATTGCCTGCACTCTTTGGAATCGGTAAGATTTTCTTTACAAAACATGTTGGAAGAGTTGGTAATAGTTATGGTCTTCCGCACGGAGACAATGAGTTATACATTCTAGCAATACACACATACTGTCATATTGTTGGTTTTTACAATAATGTTGATCTGTATAGAAGAAAGGTGCGTCTCTTTGAATCGATTGGTAGAAGAATCTTTTGTTTGATTTTGAACAAAGCATTGGGAATAATAGCTGTGACCACTGTTGGTGGGGTACGGTACTGTAAGATTGAACACGAAAACTTTCGTCGACATTGCGTTGCTACTTCCTGTGGTGTTGTCGCTGGTAAGGATGGCCATTCAACTTGCCAATGAAAAGATGTTTTCTGTGGCATTAGTATCTAACAAGCACTTTTAAGGGAAGTTCTTACAGGTGAAAGGGTCCTAGAAACATATTTTGTGTGACCGTACATTTCTGAAGGAAAATACCATTTTACCTGAAATATGTTCAGGCTTATCAGAGATTTGAAAAAAAAGAACTTATATGGAAACATAAAACTGAAAAAGAAACCTATACGCACGCATATCTAGTAAGGTAAGTAGCAAAATGCAGAAAAGTAGCCACCAACTATTCTGCCCACTGACCCAAACCATCTGGCTGCAAGTGAAAGCATTGAGTGAAAGAAGTCGAATAACCATAACCGTTTAAATTAAGTAGTCATTTGTACAAGTTTCGTTTATAGATTTGGCTGTTGTCACGCAAGTCCGGTTCATTGCACCGCACGCACGATTATACTCTTTTACTATTGTAATGGGCAATTATATTTGCGTATATCTATACCAAAAATCAAATGTCATGTCGATATGCCATTTGTGATCGTTAAGAAAAAAGCTAACATAACCCCTTCAGCCCAGTTCGTTTAAGTCATGAACTTTTATGTTTTGTACTTTGGTACTCCAGCTTTGAGCTTAGCAATCGGAGGAACGCGTATGCTTCTAGAGCTTTAGTAGGCATTCATTGAGAGTTTTGTTCTTATCATTTTTGAATAGTTGATACACAATCTCTGATAATTTTGTATAGATAGGATCGATACTATTAGAACTGCAAGGTCTAGTCTGTTGTAAAGCAAAAAGTGACTAATGAAGATGAAGAATAAACCAATGCCATCTTATTACATTCAATGAGTTCAATCCGGATTGAATTCACCTGAGAAATGAAATGGGAACCTGGAATAAAAACTGGAAAACAATATTTTATCAACCCATCCATCCTAGTACATTAAAAGTAACCGAGTTGGTTTGGTCAGTGGTTCTTTGTAATCAGTCGAATCAAGTTGCAACTTTTTCATTAAAGTGAGCCCTATCTATAACCAGGCACAGAGATAACTAATTTTAGTTCATAGTTTGTAGTCTAACGGAATCTTCAACTAGTTCGAACTAGAGGGAGTCAGATGGAATCATAAATGGTACATTACCATTCAGGCTAGCCTAAAACTGAACTTAGTCAGGAGAATATGCATCCTGAAACATTAATTTCCAGCGGTTTCTCTAGGGAGAGAGTGTAAAGGAGGAACCGCTGGTCGTGACCCGTGTGTATTATGGCCATAAAAACTCTGATGAGAGAGCAGTAGCAGGATAGGGCTGTGTTATAGCCATGCACGGAGAAAATTGGGGTGGGAATGAGCAAATTAACCTGAGTAATTGACCATAATGCAACACTTCTGGTCTTATCTCAATTTCACTTTAGACATTTATGATCCAAATCAGTTCCAATTTAGTACCAAACTTTTTAGAGACGTTCTTTTAATGTAGTTGGCGAGCAGCTCACAAGGGTAAGTGAAAGGCTTCCACTTGGCGAAAGAAGATTTTGAACGCTTTAGGAAAAGTTGGTGTTTTAGTGGTAGTGTGGATGTAAGTTGTCGATGAGTTATTGTAATGAAAACTTCATTCTAACATTTAGAACCAATGCAATGAGGAAGTGTAGATGGGATATTCTTAAACTGCCAAACTTCAACTTAAGAATAACCAAGAGACATTGTTTTCCTCCAAAGGTTCAACTCTACAGGAAGCACAAGGGTGGAGCTGTCTTGATGGAAACTTACACAGAAATAAGAGGACCGACCCAAGATTTTGAAACAAGAATAATAAAAGTGCCACGTGCCTACGCATTGGTTGTAAAGAAAAGTTGGAAATATTTACTTGTCTTTATTGACCATTCGTTTCCTTTCTCAGTAGTCAAAAAGACTTCCGCTCCGTACTTCTTTCAGATTTTCTTTAGAAACTCGGTCTTGGCATTGGTGGCATATAATATTTCATGGGTTATGCTTTACTGAAATTTCATCCTATCCGTACTTGATTAATGTTTACATAAACAAATTTTGGGAAAATCAATGAAGTGCGCAATAGGATTTCTTTCAATCATAAAATTCTACAAAAATATGCCGTAACAAAAACAAGACGATCAATACCATATAGGAAGGATGTAAGCTGAAAAGATGTTTTTATTATTAGCTTTGCTGTAAAACCCAGATTGCATTTTGCAACTCAGCTTAACACAACTAAAACTGCAAAATCCAATCTTGAGAAGAGAAAAGGAAATCTAACAATAAACTGAATCCACACCCAACTCGCAAATATTTGCACGCCAACGTTACGCGCTTGGTTCCCTCGAGGAAAGTATTTAGTGGGTGGAAGAGAAATTCAAACCGTCAGTTGTGTGCAAACACAAACAAAGTCTGCGAATTTTAGGCGTTTTGGATGAATGTAGGAGTATCGCAGGAGGAAGTATGTTGGTGACAGATATATCACTGAGTTCAATGAATGTTTAACAGGAAAATAAGTTTTTACGGGTGGAAGTAAACAGGTAGGGTGAAAGGAAGCATTAGCCCACATCCCGGATACTGCCCACAATACAATCTGCGAATAACTTTTTATAGTTGCGTTTCACCGTGTTTCCTTCCAAACTAGGATATGAGTTTCTGTCGCTTTTCAGTTTAGAGCTATCACTCTTCTCATTAAGCGTGTCTCTGATAAAGTTTTTTTTAGTTGGCAATTTTGTCAAAACAAGATGTTGCGATATTTCTCAAATTCCACTGGATTCCAGTTGGTGGCTATTATTTGCAGTACTCTTGCTGTGTCCAGTTCTGGTAATCGATCTTTGCGAAAAGCGTATTACGGCTCTTCGTGTAACTCAACTATAAAATGCGACATTCACTCACTTCTCATGTGCGAGGAAAATGTTTGCCAGTGTTTATACCCAGACGCGATGACATACAACTCGGACCTTGGAACTTGTCTCTCATTAGTTAATGAAATTTGTGGATATCTGGAAACAAAACGGGTATTTATAAATTGCGTCCCTAATGCGTCCTGCGACCAGCAACAAGGCGTTTGTAAATGTAGCCAGGGCTATGTTGAAGCCGGGAGACAATGCATTGAACAAAAAGGCTATGGCGAGCAGTGTCATTCCGATAATGAGTGTTTGTCCGACTTATCGTTAACGTGTTTCGAGGAAATTTGCCAGTGCGACCCGAAGCGTTATGCGGTCTCAGAGGAGGAAACCGATTTGAGTTTGATGAAGAGATCCACGAAATGCGTGACATTGGCAGGACTACCGTGCAACATGAAAACCGGTTGTGTAAAGAAAGCTTCGTGTGTTCGGGAGGGAGAAAACGATGGAAGAATATCAAGCACGGCTTATGGTTGGCTGGCTTCTGGAATTTGTAAGTGTGACGAAGGTTATGAAATGAGCGAAGATGGTTTTTGCAGGGGAAAGTATGGATCATATTGTGATGTTGTTGCGAATATCTCATGCGGAGAAATGTTTCATTGCTTGGATGGAATTTGTCAATGTAAATACCCAGATGACCAACATTTTCAAATTGAGATGGGCAAGTGCGTTAGTCTGGTTGGAGGGCCTTGTACAATGGAAAGTAATGGAACGGAGGGGGAGACAACAGAGAGAAATGGGATTGTCAGTGCAGAAGTGGCCTGCGACAAATTTATGGTGTGTAGCAATTATACTTGCACGTGTAGCAAAGGATTTGTGGAGAATCCAGAACGACAATGTCATTTGAGCTATGGACAAATGTGTACTGGAGAAACAATGAGTAAATGTGATTCTGCAGGGGGACTTCATTGCGTAAATGGGCGATGTGCTTGTAAAGATATTCGGAAAGTTTATGATACAAAAGCTGGCAAATGCGTGGGGTTAAGAGGATCACCCTGCAAACTTGATATAGCCAACATTGGCACAGGCAGGAGGGATGAAAATGTGAATGGAATGCTTCCTTGCAGCGACAATACGAAATGCCAAGTATCGAGAGCTCAGTTGGAAGGTATTGCTCAAAGGGGGTTTTGCAGTGAGCCGAAAGGTGGACTCCGAAAACAAATTGAGCAACAACATTTATACTTGGGACACACTCCAACCGAGGAAATTGACGACTACTGACGTACATGAAATTGTATAAAAACAATCGTCCCTGATTAACTCTATTTTTAAGAAATAAAAATTACAATTTTTATTGCTGTATAATGTTGTCCTTTTACGTACTATCATTGATGTATTGTATTAAATTGCATTTTTCTAGTTCTTCCCCACAGAATTTTAAGTTTTTATCACCAAGTCCATTTCAGCAGCTACTAGTTTTGTAATCCACAATACAAAGTGTTCAAGAGGCCCAGAAATCAATTTTCGGTCCTTATAAAATGACCTTCAAGTTACAGTGATAAATATAAATTGGTCCAGTATTGTTGTCGAACCTTCTCGTTAAGTAGTTTTTGGACACATAAAAGCCATCTTGAGTATTTCATTTCGAGTACCATACTCAATACGGTGGGATACTAAAGGGTCTAGCACAACAAGTTCCTCTGAGGAGGGAAGTCATTTACTACCGACATCTATGGGTGAGACATCGGCAAAACAAGAACAAACACGCTTACGAGCTTGGTTTGGTAATGCTCAACCATAGTAAACAAAGTGTTTTATTCTGCTAGTTCACAGCTGGTCGCGTGAG
>JAAXOA010000806.1:0-19439 GCA_036561885.1 Salina celebensis
TGAGCTTGCATGAAAATATTTTTGTTTATTCAGTTAATTTTTATGAAAAATGTTTAGTTTTAACTGAAAGCTTCAAGTGATTAATGTCAAAGAGTTTTAGTTTATTTCTTGGATGGAAACTAATCAAAATTGAAGCTTTGAGATGGATAAAAAGAAAGAAGTTTCGGTTTGTAGAGCTTTTTACGAGAAGTTTCCACAAGGGAGAATTCATGTTCAATCGGAACTAGTCAACTTTTTAATGAAAGATTTGTCGATACGGTGAGTAGAAAATGGATTTTGTTGATAGAGTGAAAGATAGTGGACAAATTTACTTTATTATTAGTCATAGAAAAGAAAATTTCACACTGTTTACAATTAAACTTACAGTTTCATAGACCGGAAAGACCGGTCGGTCTAAAGATTAGTTAGTACAATACTAATGTTAATGTTAGTACGCTAGGACATGACGTGGACCTTTAATGTGAAGGATAAGAAGTAATCTGTATGTGTCCGCCAATATCGGACATAACAGAAGCAAACGCTGATAAAGGTTTCAGAAGTTTTCGACGAGTTGTCTTCTTTAAATTTGCACGACTAGAAATATCTGAAGGTAGAGTTGCGGATGTAAACAGTCTAGACTCGGTTGATGAAGAATCAACAGCCGAATCGTAATCTTTAAAATCCATCGTTTTGGAGTTGGTCACACTTGTCTTTGTATCCACAAGCCGTTCCGTTGCTGGAGTAGTTTTTATTATTAAATCAGCTGGAAAAGGTTCCATGTGACGCCCGTCGCGCTCCTTCTTCCTTGAATCAATTGAACATTCATCCTCCAAGAATGTTTCTGGCCTTGTATAAGTCCCATGGTTTGATCCTTTTTCAATGGTCTGCATAAGGATATGAAAAACGATTGTGGTTAGTTATTAGGTTTAGATTTTTAGAAAATTATTTAAAGCACCTTCGTGAAGTGGTTCATCAGTTGAATTTCCGTGAACCCGCGGTGAAGGGTGGGAACAAGACGTTTCATACGACTTGAACAATCAGTGAATGCATGTCTGTCCAAGGTTTGAGATTTCACTTTAGTTTCCACAACACCATCATCTCCAGAATTTAGTCCTGCAGAATTATGCACCTTTCTCTTCAGTCGCTTCATAGTAAATTGTCAGTTGTAGGTCATATCTGAAATGACCCAATATATTTTTTTAAATCATTCACTCGGTCCCGTTAAATCTCGACTAGCTTTAAATTTGTGAACGAAAATATTAAAATCTACTTGCCAAAAATAATAATTTTCTCTTTGTTGTTTTTTCCTAGTAAGAAATTGGACGAATGGATACGCTCAGAGGATGCTGCCGACACAATCAATTCACAAAATCAAAATTCCTCAGATATCATCAAACAATCCGTTACTTTGGAGAAGGATAAATTTAATTCGCTATGGAAGTGTGATATCAAATCCAAAAAGGAGAGAGAACTTGGAAATCTCAGCTTTAAATCTAGAGACTACATGAAAAGTTTGCACCACTATAATCAGGCTATTCGGCTAGCACGGTTTCCAACAATTACAGAAAGCTCTCCCAACTCCAGCGCTGATTTGACTTGCTTATCAGTTGCTATAGCAAATCGGTCTGCTTTGTACTTCAGACATGGGAGAAAGGTACTACGAAAAGTCCTTGAAAGATATCTCGGTATCGATCAAGTACGGCTATCCACAACAAATGAAGAGCAAGTTACTCCTTAGAAAAGTAAATATTCTTATACACCAGGGCAAGTTAGCTGAAGCACAGGAATGCATGGAGGAAATTTTAAGCTGCCACAATACTTCTAAATCAATGGATCAAGAGAAGATGGAAGCTAAAATAGAATCAACAAGATTGCAAATACAGCGCTTACTGCAAGAAGAAACATTCAAACGAAACAATTCCAGAAAATCAAGATGCAGATGAACCGTTTTGTGAAAATGAAAATTTTGAAATGGCTAGTAACCTTGTTTCTATGGCGACGGACTCCGGTGTTGGAAGACATGTTATCGCAAACTGTGATTTACAAGATGGGACCATTCTATTCAAGGAAGTTCCATACGCGTCAGTGCTTCTACCAGACTTTTATGAGTCGCACTGTCATCATTGTCATAAATGTTTACAGGATAACACAGGAAAGCATCACTTCTTCCCGTAAGATAGTCAAAGTTGAGCTATTATAAATGAACTCAATTATGTAAATTAGTAATGAATACTATTCTTATCTATGACCTAGATGCCGGCGATGTACACAAGTTTTATTTTGCGATGAACATTGCTTTGAAGCGGCTGAATTTTATCACATCTATGAATGCGGGTGGCTTGGACTCTTACATTCAGTTGGAATCGCTCATTTAGCTTTTCGAACGGTAGTCACTGCAGGTGCGAAGAAAATCATACGATGTGCTATGGATGAAGACAAGATTTCTGATTTGAGTAATTTGGAACTGTTCCGGAAAGGAAACGATTGTTATGACCGTGTATATTCACTGATGCATCATGTTCCTGATATGTTCGAGGAAGATTTGTTTCAGTACACGTTGGTATGTCACATAATAATGAAAACTTTTACTATATCGTTGTAAAATATGTAACCCTAGTTCAAATTGGGATGGGAGACGCCACATTATGTTGTTTTCGTTATTTGTCCTTTTACCAGACCGCTTGTTTACTGACCGAGCTTTTGAAAACGAAATCCTCATTTCTGGAAAATGTCTCTCAAAAAGACCAGGACCTGATTGGAGGAACAATGCTACGCCATATATGCCAATTAGTGTGCAACGCCCATGCAATTACGGATGTTTTACCAAGTATGAACAAAAACTATTGATGTTTTCCTACTTCATGCACTTTTACTTTTTAAGATCCTCAAAGGAAAACCTAATTTGTATCTTTATTATTGGATTTTTAGGTAATAACTCAAGACTTGTTTCGGATGAATACCAGAAGCGAATCGCAACAGCAATATTTCCTTCTGCCAGCATTATGAATCATTCCTGTGATTCAAATATTTTCTTTTATGTAAGTTACCATAAAGTCACGTGCTTTCCATTTTCAACTTTATATTCGATCGATGGATTTCCATTTTTGATTTTACACATAATTTTTAGTTTAAAGATGGAAAACAACTAATTGTGAAGGCTGGACGAAAGATTGGTGAAGGCGAAAATGTCTACAATTGCTATGGGCCCCATTACAGAAGAATGCCAGTGGCAGACCGACAAGGAAATTCTTATGCAGCAATACTATTTCTCCTGTCGCTGTTGCAAATGTGTTGACGAACTTACGAAAGGGGTCTCATTTTCTGTAAGACTTTTTTCTGTATCATTGACAACTACTGGTCACAGTTCCGGTTGAAAAGTACTAATTGAACGTGTTGTAAAATGAGTAGGATCAGTTTCAAGCTTTGAAGTGCGACTCCTGTGATCATCCTATTTTTCTACAAACTTCAAATGCTACAAAATCTAGCAATTGTAAGCATAACAACAACATGAAATTAAAAGAAGATCAAGTCAATGCCATATGTGAACTACAAAAGAAAGGTTAGCTGACAACATTTTCCTGTGTAATATGTAAATTCCTGTGAAAAGTAAGCTTTTCATATACTTACTTCAACTCTTTTTATCACTTCTTCAGGTGAATACTTCTTGGAAAAAGACCAGATTCAGGAAGCTACAAAGACATTCCTAGCTTGTTACAATATGGCTTCCAGAGTTTTATTCAAATACAATTCCATGTATTGCAATATCTGTGATTCGTTGGCCAGATGTTTTGTGACGACAGGTTACTTTAAACTTTGATAATAAGTATTATGAAACGAAAGATATTTTCTTAACTGTTGTATTATTGCGTTTTAGGTAACCTTGTAGAGGCTGAATCTCTATTGAAACGAAGTCTTGACTACGTTGAAACTCGCTTTGGTGCTGCTTCAGTTGAGTACACGAGAGAACTGCAGAAATACCTGGAGATTTTTCCGAAATAATAGTCCATTATGGTGCTGATATGCAGTTGGGAGAGTATGAATGTAAACAAAAATAATTTGTAATGCATGAATATATAATCGCCCTTCCCATGAGTAAATTGTATATGCGTTTGACTCAGACTACTTGCATCCAATGACGACATGCATCTTATTCATTATGATAATATAGTGCCGTGTGCCGTCCATAAAAAAAATCCTATAGATTTACTATTTACATAGCATGATTTTTAAGCTGGCTCAAAAATGTCTATTATTCCGTCAGTAAGCGTTTGTTTCTCACAATTCGTATCCTAATGAGATGAGTAGTTAAAATGAAACAAACTTGGTTATGCAAACAGTTGACCGATGTTGCTAGCGCTGCATGGTATTTCCGAATACTCTGTGTGTGTCGCTGACACAGCAATGTACAGAATCAATGGGTCCATTTTACCAAAGACAATTGCTTTCTATAAATCCAACCAAAGATTAAATAGTGACAAAAATTAATAGGATTTTTTATGTTGTTGGCTGTTTATGGTTTAGGTGCGAATCGGAAGAAAATCGTTTGCAAATGAATAGTCTATGGTTGTAGTTGCATTTCCTATAACACAAAAACATTTACGTAAATCTTCCAGTTTCCTGTGTTGCTAACTGCATTATGAGTTGCATTATAATTGACTAATTTCATTGCATTATTATTTAGAAGCATCAGCAACAACTCAAATCATAAACTAGCTGTTTATAGAAATATTGCGTAAATTATGACTTGCACGTATCACGTTGCCCCAGTGAATGAAACCTTCCTTGTTATCTTGGATTCCCTTTCCACACTACTGGACAGCGAAAGCTCTCAATTCTTGGTCAGTTCTCAATAACGTGTGCATCATAGTTTTCGTAGTCCGTCTGCGCTTTGAAACAATTGAATTTTCATCGAAATTATGCCCACTTAAGTCACAGGCGAGGCGAACATGCTTTTATATACTTAGGCCAAAAAATATTCGCAACGCAAGACTTCAGTTTTGGGTACAAAAAAAAAGATCTAATCTTTTGTGGTCATCCATCATACACAATGTAAAAGTAGATATTCATTGTGCAAACAGAAGGTTGTTTTTATTCCGTTCAGCTTTACAGCTTCGTTCAGTACTGTGTGGAAAAATCTCATAAGAATTTACTTTTTCTCTACTTTCATACTTTCCCTAGACTAGAATAAGTCCAGTGAAAGGCGAATTGAGGGATGGACAAATTCCCTAATGTGTCGACCATATGCGTTAACTTGAAGGATTGGAATGAGACATGTCCCCTGCTTGTCAAGTGTCTAGTAGTCCCCATTGATCATCGTGTAAATAATACCGCACCAATACCATCCTGTCCCGACGCTGTAAAAAGTGTTGTTCCCAAATAAACGCCATGCAAACCTCCAACTTCCAAGTAATAACACCATTATATTACCTAAAATAATCTCTAAAATAGCATCACTATGAGGCAATATCAATTTACCGATCAGAACTTTGTGTCGGTCCACCAAATGAAAATATATACAAGATGGAAAAATACATTGGGCACACAGTAGTAGCTCAATCACAGAAACCACATTACAAAATCGACTCCTCCGTAATTTTATAACGGTTTCGAACTTTCGTCTGAATTTAGTCCATCATAAACTGTTTTTTACAACTTTTCCGAATGTATGAGAATGAGACATTTGTGGTTGAACTGTCTGTCATTCGCAGTGTCCAACAAGAAAGGGTTACCATTTCAACATGACCACGGGCAAGAAACGCAAGATCGCTAACGGTGGTCTATGTACGTGTAGGAAACCGGTCACGTAATCAATTAGTTCGCGCCTTTACGTAATTGCACAATCAAATTTAATAGGCTTTTTCGCAAACGTTGTAAGCTCATTAGTGCTTATATGTACTTCATCTTTTCCTGAAAATGAGTGAATGGAGCTATCGCATACAACACTATCGACGATGCGTGCGATCAATCCTTTCTATTTGCGTTTATGCAACCCGCATGTGAAAGCGAAAAATGTGTATTTCTTTTTCGCAGACAATGAAAAGTTTGCGTGAGCATTCATAGTTTTGTTTTTTCACTTTTCAGGTACAGAATTCACACTTACCGTTCAGAAATACTTTTATCTGTGCAAAAACTAAATCTTGTCAAGACAAAGAATCCTGATACATTGAATTTCAACAATGTCCATCTAACCCATTCAAATCTCAAAGCCCAGCAAGATTCACCCTACTTGAGAATAAAAATATGTTTTATGCTAATAATGATAACTCTCCCACTACAACTGTTGTCAAATTGTATTTATTTTTCCAAAATCCTTTATTGTATTCAGAATGATTCAAATTGTGCGGATAGCAGTGGTGTATATCATTGTGAAGTGAAATCTGAAGAGGTTTCCATGCTCCTCTCTTTCGATCACTACAAGAAGTCCACACAAAAGAGAAAGGATATCGAAATCCTTTTTGAAGGACGGTTCAGGAAATACTACTGCAGAACGTATGCAATTACACTAAATGGACTCGATGATCCCAGAAAAGTGGATTCAAGTACTCCTCATCAAGTCTTACGAGCTCATATATTACCCATTTGGACGAAATTCAAGTAGGCTGTATTATTTTTACATAGAGAAAGACTTTTAAAAAAGGGGGAATCCTCCACTTCACAATCGAAACAATATCTCATCCGTGTAAGTGCTATTCTCATCGACGACATAGTTTGAACTGACCACATAAGTAGATACCCTTATCTCTTATTAACTATTCTTGATAAAATCTCAAAATAGAACCCCCAATGAGGCAAAAAAATACTTGTTTAAATATTGCTTACAATACATCATATACATTCAATATCATCTTTTTATCTTCAACTTTCAATACGATGAATGCATTGTTACATTTTGGATGGTTTGAAGCTTTTCCTATTGAGCTTCACATGTTTAACTGTGGACATCTTCCTGGAAATCCTAATCCAGCGTAATTTAAAAATAGAGATTTCCGGAACCACAATATTATTTCTTCATCATCAGTTTCCACTTTCCACATATACTGATAATTTTGTACAAAAAAAAAAGTTTAATTATTGATCTGTTATAGGGTTTGAGTCATTTTCATGTTTTCCGTAGCCCAAAGCATATGAGTGTTTTTTTTATCAACCTACGCACGAGAGTTGTTTTTCACAATTTCAGTAAAAACGCTATCCTCCAAAAATTTAATACTCAAAAAGTCGCTACCTCCTGGGTTTATTAACACAAAAACAGCATTCAATCTGTCAAAATCCTTTTTCATGCAATACTTCAATGGGTGAAGCTAATACCACTCAAAATCGTGTATTGTCTTCGTTCCTTCATAGCAACCCAGAATACCCGGGATGAAGTTACTCGCTACACAGTTCTTTTTTTTTCATCCATACATTCATTTATAATGTATCCCTTTTGAGTCTCAAAATACCCATAAGGCAAACTAAGGGATTGATTTCATCCTGCAAAACCTGGAATACAAGAGTCATCTCCACAATCAGTACATTCATCCTTCCTTTTTCTGCCATTTCACCACTTATACACTCATTCAAGCCCGGTTTAGAAAGCCCAGCGGATGAAAATCAAACACAGTCTTGCCTAGATGAAAACAATATTTTTTGTTCCTACGGATGCTGGATGCTGACAGGGAGAAAGGCAGCAAACCAAAGGCTCGAGAAAGAGTAGGGAAGCCTGTTCAATTTCTCCCTTCTTGTCTCCGTGGCCCGAATTATTTTCCTCGCATTTGAAAAGTGATGCCAGTGTTCCTCGTGGCTTTGCTGGGTGAACATCTTCCACGAGAGAAGTTGTAGAGTTTTGTGTACATNGTTGTAGAGTTTTGTGTACATGCATTTTAATCAACTCACTTTCAGCTTCCTCTATATGATTTTCTTGGTCTCTTATTGCTGTTGTCACTTGCGGGATGCATCACTACATGTGCCCTGCTTGTTTTCTGTGAAGTGAAAGAACCCAGTGCGCTTTTTCTTTTCTCTGTTGTGCATACCACAAGCAAGTTTTACATTTATTTTCGTCCTCATCATAATCATTACTTACATCTCATCTTACCTCCCATCATTTTTATCAAAAGTGCTTATCTTTCGTCATACAGAGAAACATATATAATGATAATAATAGTAAACTTTATTATTACGTTGGCCAACTACTTAGGCCTTTATACAACACCTTTCTTTCTACCTGGATAGCTGCTGTTAGCGGAAATTGTATGGTACATCATCCACAATTCTTTACATTATGGAAAAAGAAATGAAGAGAGAGGGAAGTGCGTCTGACTGAAGGGCAAAAGTTGTAGCTTCAGTCTACCATCACGCATACCTGGAGAGTGATAGAAAAGATAGAAAAAGAGCAAAAGGTCGCAGCGGTCAACCATATACTTTCACCAGAAAAAAGTTGTTAAAACATAGTGAAGGTTGTAAGAAAAGGAGTCAGTCATCCACTTTCTTTGTACTGCAAACCTCAACCTCCACCTGTATCCTTTTATTAGCTGTAAAAACTTTCGTGGGAGATATTGTTGTGCGGGCTGTGTGGAAAACTAGTGAACCAACAAATTTCACCAGTTATTAAAACTCCTCGCATTCAACTTCCATTACATTACGAACTGTTCTATATATAAGAGTGGGTCTTCGGAAATTGAACATATAAAAACATATGTCTTTATAGGTTTTTACCTGGACTTGTCGCAATGGAAAGTTGAGCAGCAGTAAAAAGATATCATTACCTTTTTTCTTTTATGATGAGTGGTCGTATTATCATCAGTAGGAAAAGAAAAGCAAGAAAGGAGCGCTACATATTATCTTCCATGACTGTGCTGAACGCATAAAAAAACTTTTTACTAACTGCCTTAAGGAAACGTACGAATTAAATTGAAAGGAACCCTGTGGGAATCCTTTCGCTTGCGAGTTTAATCAATCTAATGGATTCCCATTTGTTTCCTTAGTCCGTTCATCTTTGTCTACCGCATCATCAAAAGTGGTAAAGATACAGTAGCACATCATTGGAGTGATTGCATGTGTATGTGCGAGTGCTTCATCCAACCTAGTAAATAGTTTTTGTGAGAACTTATTTGTCGTGGTTTGGGTAGCTCCACCGTTGACAATTGTGGTTTGCTTTTCGCTTTTGGATGCGTATACGTTTTGTGTGAACTATTACAAAAATTGGCTTGTGTATTTGTATCAATTGCAAATTCCAAATCACATTGGGCTACGTGTGTGCATGGAAAACTACAAACACCAAAGGATAATGCATGACAGTAGAAAATTAAGAGTAAACAGAGTGAAATCAAAAAGAGAACTAAAAGTATAATGTTGACCTATCCTGTGAGATCTTGTGTAATCCAAAGTACAAAAAGCAGAATCACGTAGGGAATTAATAATAGCTGCTTAACTACATTACACGTGGCCACACGTACGTTTGAGTGAAATACGGTCGTATCTCGAGTTGTTCAGCATGCATGGCTAGACACGATAATGCTAATGAACAGTTTTTCAATTACAGTAATTGAACTGAGCTCAACAAGTGTTAATATTGACTCAAACGCGTATATTGCTGACCACAAACGCATTAAATTACTTGTGGAGTAATCGTGGAGCCTTTTGGTCCCTAGATAACGATACCAAACGGACATGACTTTGGCAGTCTGCAGAAGATGATAGGCAGACACATTGGAGTACAACATCTTTTACAGTCATGTTGAACAATGAAGTGAAAGCATGAAAGTACCTGCTACCAACTCTCACGCTGGAAAGTCTCTATTTATGGTAAGCAAATTCTGAAACAACCGTAATCTCATTTGCACCATTCTGACTGACAACAGATGCATAAAAAACTTCATTCAAATACATACGACATACTACTACATAGCAATTCAATTTAGGGTTCTATTCTAATTTTACCCATAGAGCAAAACATTAATTCAATTATATTTAAACTTAAAAATTGCGTAATCATTAATTCATTTTTGAACTGTTGCCGTACAACTTTTAACAGTTGATAGAGTGCGTGAGTACATAATATATAGATTGTTGTTGTTTACTTAGGAAAAATCGAAAATATTGCATATGAAACCCACAGCCATTTTGACAAATGACAGTAGAAAGTTCTAGATTTTATTCTTTTACTTTTGAATAAAGTGAATTACATCAAAAGCTAAATATGAAGGCAAAACGAACTTCAAATCATTTTTAATGCCGATTTTGTTTTGTCATAGTAGTTTTCATAATGAATAGCTGAATAAAAATGGCTCAACATGAAAAGGCTCACTTTCTTTTGTAAGAGTTCTTCTATAAGATTCTTACGACATTTTGTTGTCAACTTACTGACTTGTTAATACTTTTTTTCCTGAATAGTGAATCCAAAAAAATTGCGCATTTCATATTCAAGTGAAAGTTGTTTTTCTTTGAGCCTTACAAGTACTAGAAAATAATGAGATGGTTACCCAATTGTTCAGGCTGTTTCCTCTTACAAATTAACTTTCCCCACATCCATTCAGCGCATACTTGTGAAAGTATATCGTTTAACTTTTTCTAGTTGTTATGATCACCTTAACACTACTACTGTACTGTTAGAGTGTTACCTTTCCGGCACACGGACGGTAGGACCACGCCATAACGAATTAACAAAATGTTCATCATCTCTTTTCTTTCATGTCCTTTCTTTTCATCCTTAAGGAAATTTCCTAGAAGATATGCTTAATATTTTTGAGTTCAAAAAGGGATTACTTGGACTGATGTGCCAAATAGAATAAAAAAGCCAGGAAAACATGACTAGTGAAGCACAGCAGGTAATTCACATGAAACTAAAGCTTCCTTACAAAACATCATTGTATACTAGATTGAATGACGGTACTCTGAAGTTGCAGAAGTTATTATGGAGAAAAGGATTGACTGTTGGATGCAGTCACTTAGTGCTGTAGCAAAC
This sequence comes from Salina celebensis, assembly GCA_036561885.1. Lineage (NCBI taxonomy): Eukaryota > Metazoa > Arthropoda > Collembola > Entomobryomorpha > Paronellidae > Salina > Salina celebensis. The sequence goes on from JAAXOA010000806.1 coordinate 10,919, forward strand.
ACGATGGTTAAAGTTGGCTTTAATGCAAAAATGACTTTGTTGCTGCTACTTGAGTTAAAAATAGTAAAAAAAAAAAATCTTAAAGGTATATTCTCTCTACTGCAACTCTGGAGAAAACTTATCGTATATCCGCAACATAGGATAATCACACAACAAAGAGGTAACGCGGAATAGGTGAAAAGTGTGAAAATGAGCATGAAAATGAAGTGGGTAGTGGGTAGATATTATAAGTTGGGAAGGAAGAAGCACAGAAGATAGACGGAAGGAAAGTAAACAGATTCGGAAGGCACGTGTATGGTAATAATAAGTGCTCCTGGTAACTCTTCTTGATTCAAGTCCTTCTAAGCATAAAATATTTCATTTCATGCATATTATCCCGAGACATTTCGCGCGTACACTTTTATGCTTGCAGTTAAAGTCTTGGTAATGGCAAGAGCTTTCTTTTTTGGACTAGCTCTTGATATGAAGGTTTTCTATTCATCTTGGGATATTGTTGCAGCAGCCAGAGTCTTGATGTTATGGGTAATAATATAAACATTACGGCTGTAGTCTAAGATAGCTATCTATATTCTGATTGTCTGAGGACAGTTAAGACTATCCTGTCCTCAAGTTCACGCTATCATTTTTGCAGTATTTTTACAGACAACAATAATCACTTCTCTGTAATGGAATTGTTCGCTGAGTCTTGAGTCAGAGGCAATTCACACACAAGGTGTACCAAACACCATAGCAGCACATCCTTGCTAAATGATACATATTATATGAGAGAATGGATGGCTTTGCTTTAATTTCATGCTCGTTGCTTGCATACATAGTTCCTTACGAATAGGTAGAGAGGTAAAAGTAAAATACGTACACATTCACCAAGCATAACGACTTTTCTTTAACCATTATCATTATGAAAGCTGTCCACGATGCAAACTGAAACCCATTACTGAAAGCTACAACCAGAAAAAAAACTTTGTTTAAACTTGAAACAGGTAACATTGTGAGCTATGCAATAACTAACACCAATGTAGCTAGTCTCATTTCAAAACGTGTTTCACACCGAGTTGCGTTTTCTAAAAATATTTCCTTTTTCGGTGAAAGTTTCTACATAATAATCATTCAAGTTTAGTGCAATGGTTCATGAAGGTTATAATATACATCACATTTTAATATTAAGCTATCGATAGCATATCCTATTGTCTACTGTTTTCTAATTCATTTTCATACAAATATTTCTTGTTATTGTTCTATTAATTTGATTTGTTTGTTTTCTATTTATTTTTCACAAAAGTAAAAGCTAATTTCTATTTCTTTTTACTTTTATGTGCGCAATTTATCTTGCAAATTATATAAAAAGCCACACAGCACACGCTGCTTTTTGCACTCCATTCAGTTAGCTTTGATGTACCAATGAGCAAGCAATGTATGCAACCATGACCAAGAAATATTATAACAAAAATATTTCAACATTTAATATACTTGTACCTTACGTCAGTTTATTCAATTTTTCGGTTTCATATAGTTTCTCACGTGAATTGTATATAGTCAGATAAATGTTTTCAACATTTCAACTAAAAAGTGCGACAAAGGACCTACATAGTAGCTGGTAATAGCAATATGTAATATGTTTGAAATTTTCAAAGCTTTAGCTCACTTATGGTGAGAATAAGTCAAACGCTCCGAGAGCCAGAAACTGAGAAACTATGTACTTTTGTGAAAGTTATCCCTAGACAAAATATTTTTACTTCTTTCCGCTCCTTGTTACATTCTCCGCTTATTTCCGTTCCTATCCTAGACAAACACGAGATGCATTTCATTTTCGAATTCCTTTTTCGGTACCCATCTGCTTAACCAATTTTTTTGTGTACCTTTCTCTTGGAACGATCCATATCCACATATATCCATTAAATATTCTTCGTTTGTGGTGAAAGTTGACTAAACTTTTTTTTACACTAGCCAGGCTGAGTCGATTCATAAATCGTCGACCTAGTAATACCCTGGAGCATCAAACTTTTTCTTCTTTCGTGCTTCGCCTTCAAAACTCTCTCACACTCATACCGGTGGACACCCCATTCCACGTTCTTTTTCAGTTTTGCATGCAAAGAAAGTGCGCGCTATATACATTTCTCATGAATGCATTTCAAATGCAAACGATATGTATGCTACCGATATGTCAAGTCCCATGCGAAATAATAACATATTAGTTTTTGATAAGGCATATAGACCACGGTAATCTTTTCTCGTGTGGCCCCCAGCACTTTGCACACGATGTATTTTCCAAGGAATTTGAAATATTATGCAAGAGCAAGTGAAGAAACTACAAATAAAGAAGTAAAACTTATGATGGTAAATCTATTGCAAAAGGGTGTTAACGGAGGAGCGAGTGAAAGAAAAAATATTCATCTCGTATCTCTCCCAAAATCCTTGAAAGAGTGTCCACAGAGACGGAACTTTTTTTCTTTGCACAACGAAGTGAAAAGACCTAAGCCTAAAACGTGTAAAAATTGAGCTGACACTGACCAGAGCGTGGTTGTCAGGTGAATAATAAAGCTGCAAAGAATGTCAGGAAGTATTCTGGTGGGTGATTTTACGACTGTGGCGTGTATAATTCCGGATTTACTATGCCTTACTAACTTACAGAATCAACTGCCTATAGAGACTAACGATTCCAATATATATTTACATTCTAAAATACTCTATTTGCTCAACACTCATAGGTAGTATTCCTTAGAATGTATGTAAGGCCAGTATGAATTTGAACCATACATTTTCATAAAAAAAGAAAGAGAAAGTAATGATATGCAGTCATTGAGAACTGACACCAGCAGATGTTGTTTACTGTAAATTTCTCATGAAGGAAGTATTCTGGTGGGTGATTTTACGACTGTGGCGTGTATAATTCCGGATTTACTATGCCTTACTAACTTACAGAATCAACTGCCTATAGAGACTAACGATTGCAATATATATTTACATTCAAAAATAGTCTATTTGCTCAACACTCATAGGTAGTATTCCTTAGAATGTACATACCTATGTAAGGCCAGTATGAATTTGAAACATACATTTTCATAAAAAAGAAAGAGAAAGTAATGATATGCAGTCATTGAGAACTGACACCAGCAGATGTTGTTTACTGTAAATTTCTCATGATGACAGAAAGTATGAACGAGGTAAACGCATAAAAATTACTTATAATGAAAGAACCGTGTAATGCTTGAATTATTTGTAGAATGTTTGTTGATTTCATGGTGGCTAGGTGTAAAATTTGGAGGTTCCGGTTTCCGTAAAGTTGAATGAAATTTTCTCTTTCTCGGACCTAGCAAGCGAGTGGGAAAACTAAGTCGTGCCGCGTTTAACTACTCCGCTATATGCTTTGTACGTTCATGCATTTTGAAGTTGTTCTTCACTTCGACTTCATCACTCGGGGAAAGTAACTCGAGTTTTTTACGACAAAATATTTCAAACTTTTTGGAAACACGTTGATGTACTACGTTGCAACTGAGTAATATAATGTCACTGCTTGCTGGAACTGGCATAACAAATTTTTAACTGGTTTGGAAACTTTTTGCCAAAGCTGTTTTAAGGGTGATGAATGTTTGCATGATCACAGAGAGGAGGAGATGAATTTTGATATTACCAATTATATTGGACAACACATGTTCCTAAGCAACATATTTGGTATTTTATGATACTGCGGATGGAAATGAAGACGATATATGTTGGTTAGTTTGCCGTTTCAATGCGAAAATTAGTAAATATTTTGGTGACGCTCTTTTGTACACGCATTATCAATAGTTTTCCAATTATTAGGATCCCAGTACAATCGATATACTGCTCTATACTCATAAAATTGTAAAAGAATATGAAGAAGAAAGACAACACAAAACACAAAATTTCATTGCTCCTTGCCTTACACCCACATTGCCATATAGTGATAGTAGTCTATGGTTAGCTTTCACTTTCTTTCGAAGACGACTAAAGGTATCCATACTACAAGTCAATACAGTCACATTCATAATTTATTCCAGTGTACATGGTCTTGTTTCTTTTAGTAAAGTATAGCAGTACATCTAATAGTTACAGGGAGAAAGATGGCTGAAATCAAAATTGAAATGTTAAAAATTCATTGCACGCCACCAGCTTCCAGTACCAAGTACGCTCAACGTATCCCATGCAATCTTTATGTGATGTCTTTTCTTTATTCTTTTGGTTTGTGCGGGGTTGTGTTACATATACCCCATTAAGGGAAAAGACGAGTCCACGAAACCGAAACTACAATTTATATAGAGTAAAATGTTGTATGTGTTTACTCTATATCAGATAATGCTGATTTTGTTTCTGTTTTCCTTCATTCTCTTGCTTGCCTATTAAACATGTATTACGACATAATACGCTTCAGATTTCATGTGTACGTTTTTGTGTCGGTTTCCCTTACGCAAGTTAAGTACAAGAATGCAGTGGTTGATGTGATAGTATCCGCCGAAAAACTAAAAGGTTTAAGAAATATGTAGTAAAATAAAATAAAAAACTTTCGGTTGCTGCGATGGAAGTGCGGGTAGACATATAATATGAGTAGTTTCCTTTTCCAAGAGAAATTTCCTTTAAGCAAAATGGATGTTTAAGTTAAGGAAGATGGCACAAGAAAGTTGTTTTGCTACTTAAATATTGTTGTGTACTGCAAACTAAAAAACGGGAAAATTGTTCTTGAAAGGAAAACTTACTGCAAAAGATAAACGTACTGTATCCTTCAACTTGTGTTCAACAACAAATAGTATAACTTGTCATGATATTTTCATGCACCGAACTAAACATTATAGATGTGTAAACGTACACTGCGAGTAGGGAGACAGAGGAAGGAAGCAAAAATGCTCAAGTTTCCTGTTAAGCGTGCACGGACGGAAAGAAAAAGGGAAAGTCTTTCTTTCCAAGTCAACACCGTCAATATTTTATGAACATGAAATACTCCATCAAAGAAAATCACAATTTTAAATTAAGAAGAGCAAAAAACGTCTGACCAACAAACTAGTGAAGCTTTCCAAAAGGTGCGTAAAGTGTGTCCATAGAAAAAAAGTGAAAAGCTCAATAGTTGATAATGAAGCCCACGCATATAGAAGGTCTAGATGAAACTTGGCGTATATATTGTTGTTACCAATGATATTGTTTTTATAATAAAAATACCACTACCATCCTTTGGATAGTATCCTATGAATGATACATACACAATAATTTATGACGGCATGAACTTTTTGAAAGTGTTACGAAACAAACACAGTAAAAAAACTCCAAGAACAAATTTCAAAAGAAGTCTTCTTTTAGCTTACAAATATTAAAAGTGAAGGAAGTGGCAAGTATGAAATGTGTAACTTAAAAAAGTATGCTGTTGCTGTGCTAATTGCTGGCAAACAGACCATCTGAACAAAAAATGAAAAGAAGCGTATTTACTATGACCTAATTAAAACTTTATATCTTACATCCTAACTTCCGGAACAGTTGAACCATTGCGTAAAATTATCTTTTCGACTTAAATTTGTGTGTGCACATCAACATAGTTTACCAACATGCCTTATAAGATGTATGTAGTACAATAGAATTCCTTACAAATATGGTCTGTGGTAAAGTTTTTTAAACAAAATTACATTTTCTGAAATAATGTTGCTTTCCGGAAAATTTTAAGGATAATGTTAGGTATATTGAATTCCTTCTAGCGATCACAACGACTTTTGGTTAATTCATCTTTTCACTTTTGCTAATTACCGACAATATTTCTTGTTTTAGGACTTTTTAGGAACTACATATATAACTGAAATCATCTGCCTACAACATTATGCGTAAAAAAAATTCCTAAATGTTAATCTCTCAAATCGTATTACTATTTACTCGTTAATTTGTGTGTGCGTGGAAAAAAACTATGCATGTATATATATAAATAAATACAATGGCCAAGAAAAGATTTTCCCAATACAACAAACTAGGTGCGGTGTGAGGGTAAGTGTTCTAAATACAGAGCAAACCGTTTTCACATTTCGTAAATAGCCATTAGCTTGTCACCAGAGATTTCTCGGTGACGTGTAGAAAAAGAGAAAATCGGTCGAAGAAAAGTAATCAAATTAAAAGGAATGTTCGGAATCCAAATCCCTAAAACCCTTTCTTTCACTAACCACATGTGGAGTCATGGGTGTCTCAAAGGACACAAAATCTACAACGATCTTATGGAAACATACACATATATTGTCTTCATGATAACCTCAGTATTGTAATTTCATCATGGAATTGAAATCAAATACATCCCTCCCTGTTTCGTATGAAAACCTGATACATATCACAAAGATTGAAAGAAATGATTGAGGAGTTGGTTGCAGGCAATACATGTTACGGATGCTTTCACCGTGCACTGTATGAATGTTGAAGTTTATAGTTAGTGTTATATAACTTTACACTTTCTATGCTAGTTACTTTTACTTTCATTGCAATGTTTTTTACTCCAACTTTTTCATTGTCAGATAATTTTAATACCTGAAATGCGCACAGGTGTGGTTTCCTAAGCTCATAGTAGTTGTACTTGCCCTTATCTTGACATTCATTAATATAAAGCAGGTAAAAAACGAGGAAATCCTATTTGTTTTACTTTTCTTCGTAGTTTTTCTCAGTTTTCTTTGACTAGTTGGGTCATAGTTATAACTCCGTTCCCACTCGGCTGGGTAGACTTTTCGACCGTTCTTTAACCAGAACGAACAACTTGAAACAGGGTAAAAAGTAGTTGCACCATGTTTTCCCCTAGATTTCTCCCTTTTCTGTCAGATGTAATCTGCTTTGCTGAACCATGCGAAAAATTTGCTCATATCTTTCCGCTGTTTCCTCTTGATTTCCTAGTAGACAAGCGTTTCGTCGCTTTCTCCCTCGGCTCATCTTCTTCACTGACGCTCCATTACCAACCTTTTTTTCTCCGCGAATAAACGAACTTTAATCTCACATGGTTCTTCCGCACTCAAAGTTATTCCATATGTGTTAGCCTGCACAACTCGGTCAAATCCATTTGTAAAATCAAGCCTTTTGAAGTTTTAATGAGAATTGAAAACACAGCCTTTCATTACGTTTCAAGAGAAAAGCCGCTGTGTTTGTGAAGATACTCTTTTCATTACCCGTTTGTTTGCATAATCAACAATCAGTTAGAAGTTCAGCAATTCTTTCTGGAATAAAAATGGTGTAAAAAGTGTGATAGTCCAGAGCGAAATAATTATTTGCATTTACGATAAAATAAAACGAGAAGAGGCTCATTTCTTTAAATTACATTTTTCTCTGTGGGTGTGCTTCCTCCCCTCGTTCCTTCCTGTAAATTACATTACATTTCGTGATAAAAACTAAAAACTTACCTGAAAACTTCTCGTATTTATTAAGTAAAAGCGCCTGCCTCGTTCAGCTCTTTCTTTACATAGTTTCTCTAAGAGTTTTAACATTTTCACCGTTTTCCCTTTCCGATTGTTACACCCATAGGGAGCTCACACAGTCACACATTACATTACTTAGCTTCGTAGCCTTTTCACCTTATGTCTTGTCACCGCCAGCAAAATCCCATCTTCTCTGCATTCTTGAATGCTTAGCAGAGTTTCATTAGCAAACATGCTTTTATTGCAATCAAATCAAGTGCAAGTTGATGGTGTGTGTAGAAAAAAAAACTTAAAGCATAACCGGAGATACATGTTGAATTGTATGAAACCTTTGAACCCTTTTATTTTTCAACACAATAAAATGGAATGCGTATGTAATCAAAATATGTCTGTTGAGGAAACATGTTTACAGATAGTGTTAGAAATGTGTAATATAAAACTTTAGTTCATTCATACGTAACATGAACACTTTCAATATTCCGCTCTATTGCACCTAGAAGGATGAGGATACAAGTTGTTGCTGTACGTAGGAAGGGTTAACTTCACCAGTGCCGAGTCTGAGTGAAAATCTAATCAACTTAACTATATCAATGTAGTCCCGGGTTTTCCTCTCATGCATTTTAGTTTGAATTTTATTCACGGATTCTGCATACGTTGTGCGTTTCTTCCTTGCTCTTTTCTCTTATGATTTTGGTGGTGAAAATTGTTGTTAGTACTGCAACCATACACTTCCTTCCTGTTCCACCCCTTGACAATATGAAATGCATGTGGCTGCGTGCGTACTGAAGAATACACATGTAATCAAATATGGAGCAAACTTAAATTTCACTATGAATTGGTTGAATCAACAGATTACGTGTTTTACGTTATGACTTGTCAGTCTGAGCAGTCAAAAAGGATCAAAGTTTAGACCATGAAAACTTAGACCTGAAGTTGGAATTAAAATGTACTTCCCTTTTTAGGAAATAATTCATGAGATTCATTTGCTGAAACATGTAGATTGGAGCACTTCAATTCTTACATTTTTAAAGATCAGTGTAATCATTAGGGCAAACAAAAATATGTGCTAAAAACAAGCATTATATTTAAATATATATTTGCTAAAAAGTAGCCAAAATATTTAATTAAATATTTGCTATAAAATT
>JAAXOA010000807.1:0-19429 GCA_036561885.1 Salina celebensis
GGTTGGAGAAAGTTGAGGGTTTCGATGTACAACCGGAAGCAGATAAGTCTATTATGAGGAGAATCACGATAGCAGACTTTCGAACAGATTGTCTCATGAATCCTGTTGGAATTTCGTGTAGATTCTTTACAATTACATACCAATTTATCGGTTCGGTACGTGACACTTGGAGTTAACTAAAGAGGAACGAGTTTTTAAAATGAGAAGTTGACGTTTGAATCCTCTTTTTAGATGACTGGGCTCATTTTAACTTATGCTATTATCGTATACCAAATGCGATCTGTTAAGGTTTGATGTGGTAGCTTGGATTTGGATGATTCAACATTAAGTGAATTTGCGTTCAATCATTTACTCATTGAGCTCTTCAATTTATAATCATGCATGCATCACATCATATTAAATATTCAGATATAACATAACGTAGCGACATAACATATCGTGCTGGTTTTAATTTTGTGAGTTTGTTTTTTATCGTTGAACATTTCAATACAAATTATCGAGTGTTCCTAGACAATTGCCATTCATGAGAAAGTGAAGACCTGACCTTAGTAAGTGCTTTGCAAAATAGCTACGGTTTGAAGTAACCTGGTCAGTTCTGACGAAAAGCGTATTTATGGGAAACGAACGAATTGAACCAGGTGCTTCAATACTACTACCAACAGCGATTTTACTACTAATCCTGTTTGCATTGCATTACCTTTAGAATTGCATAACATATTATTCCAGCTTCAGTACTAAGAGGTTGGACGAGGATGGACAATAGTGTAGATTGTAGATGTATACATTTCAATTTGCATTGCGTATATTGGACCTTTTTATAAATTGAACGCGTCCCTGTCTGTGATTATGTTACAAAAAAATTAAGATGTTGCTTGATAAACCGGTTTCTGTATCAAGCTTAAACAAACGTGAAATCAAATTCCATATGGAAAGGTATACGATTCGAGGATTTTCGTAGCAAAACGTTTCCAAATATCAGTCATCACTCTATATTATGGTCACTGGTCATTCTTTGTGATAATTGAGATATCATCGTGTACGATTGCGTGATAAAAACGTGGAACCGCGTGACTGTGATGCTGGGGGTATTTTGTAATCATATTTTATATTGTCGAGTTTTTAAAACATTCTTAGAGTCAATTCTTAGAGTCTTAGAAACAAAATTCAATCCTTTGTCGATTCTGGTCTAGGTCCTTCAAAGATTCGAAGGTAAACTATTGTATAAACTGCTTCAATTAATTTATAAACTAAAGGACAGAAAATTGATGATTTTTCCTTATTAACAGAGCAATATACAAAAGAAGAAAAATTCACCATGGGCTGCACTTGTACGAATTGTTGTGCTTACGTCTGCGTTTCTATCTTGGGAGGAATTGCATTTGCTGCTGCAACAGTGTTTGGTGCTGGAATACCGTTGGCAGTTGCATCTTGTTTGGGTGTGTCTGCCACAGGCATCGTTGCAGGGTCTTGTATGGCCAATGCACAGTCTTGTGCTGGAAGCGTCAGTCCTTGCAGTTGCGTGGCGTGTCTTACCAGTGCTGGAATGAGTTAGTTTTATACTTTCTTGCAAATGTCAGACGAACTGGTATGTGTCATATTATAAAGGAACTTAAGCGTTGTGAAGCGAATTAAAAATCGCAAAGAAGTTAAAATCCTTTGTAACTGGACCATTTGTTCTAGTATAAAATAAAACATTTCAAAGTTGTAAAAAGCCATTGTAGTTATAAATTTCTTTCACTCATACTTTCACATTTCTTGTAGTAGGTAAATGAAGACTTTTCTATTATCTAATAGAGACACACCAGATTCAATAAGAGCATAGCTTCGATTAATTTTTGCAACATTGTATAAGCACTTAGCACATACCTAGACGAGAATTTCACACCATAGGTCAACACGACAATGACAACAGCTTGTAATCCGTTTGGAGTCGTACTCTTGACAAAACACATTAAACTAATTTAATCTTCAACTTTCTTCCTTACGTTTTCTTTCACCGGAGAGTGAACTATGCATACACCTAAAACGGTTGATGGCAATACGACAATCATAACAATCTTTGAATCGTCTTATTCTATACAACTGCAAAAGAGTACAAACTTAAAAAGCGTAAAAACTAACTTACACTGTCCTTATCTTGTGGACTTTCTTAATATTGCAAGTATTTTTGGCTATGTACCCTTTCATGTGGCCAAGGCCTCCAAAACGAATGAATATCACCTCACATCCGTTAGCTTCTTCCGGAAGGTAAGTGATAACAAATTCGTAACGTTAAGTGATGTCAGTTAATTTTTGACGTATAATCCAATTTTATCATACAGTTGTTATGTGGACTGTTCCATTTTCTGAATATTGGTCACTTCACATACCTCACGATTGACTTCGTTGTACGCGAGCAAAATGATCCCCTCGCTCGTCCATCTGCTAGGGTTTCTCAAGCCCTTTACGCAGTCCTGTTCATATCGCAAATTTTTCTCAACTTCTTGATGCAAAAAATTCTATGGACTACAAAAGGCCAAGAAGGACTTCTGAAAATCATAAATTCTACAAGTGTTCCTTATCAAAGAGATCTATGGAGGAAGCCGTTTGTAAGAAAACGTGTTTATTTCACGCAACAATAGCTGTACCAATTGTCTACTTGAATTATGCAATTTGCAGATTTTGGGTTTCTTTATATCAACCTACCTGGTCAGCAACTACCTTTATCGTTCTAACGCAGGATCCGATCCAGTTTACTCATTTCTACACTTTGTTCCTCAACATCTTTTCATTTACCACCCGACAGCATTTTCGTTTTGCAATTATGGGATACTGTCAATGCTCGGGTTGTCTATACTTTCCAGAGGAAAACACTTTTGTACGATTTTACAAAAAATCGGTCATAACATGGAAAACATTAAACTTGTACATGAAAAGCGTGCAGACATGAAAAAGATTTCATGCGAGTTTATGGAAACGCTTGAACCTATAGTCATTGTGTACTATTTCGTGCATCTATTTTACTTTACAACAACAATGGATCCTTTTACTTGGTCCAACTGGGCCAACATTGGAGCCTTCGTAGGGTTTTTATGCGATGGGCCCATTCTTTGGGTATCAGCTTCCGAACTTTATTCAAAGGTCAATTCCGCAGTGGATAAGTGGTTAGGAGAGTTTCAACAGACGCAAGCTGCCCAGGGCGGGATCTCCCTGGAGACAAGACTTTGCTTGATAGATTTTAGAAATGAGTGCATGATGTCTCCTATTTCCGTATCAACTCGGTTTTTCACGATAACACATCAGTTTTTGGGATCGGTAAAGAGCACTCCTTTGTTTATTCTATGGATCTAATTTCGGCAGGAATTATAGCTTGAATATGGAATTTGTTTTTCAGATGATTGGCTTGATACTTACTTATGCTATCATTGTATTTCAAATGCGTGGGTAATCATCATGGAATGCTCCAATTGTTTGATGGACAGCATACAGTTCGGATTAGGAGCTACATAAGGTTAGCAGGTTACATTAGGTTATGAGTGTGGCATTTATCCTGAGCGTTCAACGATGGAAACTAACACTGAAAGTCAAACCTCTATGGAGAAAGGCAATGTTCCTTTGAGTTTCCGCTCAATCTGCTGGAAGATTTACAGTTTACACTTTTCTTGTAAAATGGCAGACAAACTAATTAAGTTCTAATCATCCTTATTAAATGGCGCAATTGTGCTAGTAAAAAGAAAACCTGAGTTATGTATTGTGCCAAAGTTCGTAAAGTTAACACGGGTACTCTATGTCTATGATTACTACAACCATACTTTCTCTCATGCAACCATACCTTCACTTTTTAGTACTACAACAATACTTTCACTCATACTTTCACATTTCATGTAGCATGTAAACAACAAGTAATTCTAATAGATACACACCAAAATTCTATAAAAGTGTAGCATCGATTACTTTTTGCATCATAGCTTTAGCTTATAATCCGTTCAAGTCATGGTCGTGACAAAACCCATAAACTGATAGAACTAACACATGCACATGCATAAAACACTTTACAATTTAGGTATGTTCACTTTTCTCTCTTACTTTCTTCTACTGCCAAACTGCAGAGTGAATTATGTATCCACCTAAAACGGTTGATAGCAATACGGCTATCAGAACAATCTTTGAATCGCCACATTCTCTACAGCTTCAAAAGAATAAAAACTTCAAAAGTGTAAAAATCAACTTACACTGTCCTTATCTTGTGGACTTTCTAAATATTGCAAGCATTTTCGGCTATGTACCCTTCCGTGTGTACAAGGCCTCCCAAACGAAAGAATATCAGCTTATCCCAGTTAACTTTTCCCGGAAGGTCAGTGATAAAAAAAATGGAAGATCAATATAATTTACTATAAATTAAGTACCTATTTTTGTATTTGTTTCATGTACAGTTGCTGTGTGGTGTATTCCATTTTTTGAACATCAGTCACTTCACGTTCCTCACGATAGACTACATTATACGTGAGCAAAATGATCCCACTGCTGGCCTACGACCCGCTCGGGTTTCCCGAATTCTTTTCGCAGTTTTATTCATATCGGTAATCTTTCTCAACTTGCTAATGCAAAAAATTTTGTGGACTACAAATGGACAGCAAGGACTTTTGAAAACTATTAAATCCACAAGCATTCCATGTCATAAGGGCCTACTACGACGTAAACTGTTTGTAATAAAAATATATATGGCTCTTCAAAAATCTGATATCTACAATATTAATTTTAAAATTAATACATATTTGAATATTACAGACTTGGAGCTTCTTTCTATCCACATATTTAGTGAGTAACTTCCTTTATCGTTCTAACGCAGGGACTGATCCGATCTACACATTCCTACATTTTGTTCCACAACATTTTCTTATTTATCATCCCATTGCATTTTCATTTTGCAACTTTGGAATACTGGCTATGCTCGGATTGTCTATTCTTTCCAGAGGGAAACACTTCTGTGCAGTTTTACAAAACACTGGGTGTAACCAAGAAAACATTAAACTTGTACATGATCTACATGCGGACATGAAAAGGATTTCATGCGAGTTTATGGAAACGCTTGAAGCTATAGTCATTGTGTACTATTTCGTGCATCTATTTTACTTTACAACAACAATGGATCCTTTTACTTGGTCGAACTGGGCCAACATTGGAGCATTCGTAGGATTTTTATGCGATGGGCCCATCTTTTGGATATCAGCTTGCGAACTTTATTCAAAGGTCAATTCCACAGTGGACAAGTGGTTGGGAGAATTTCACAGAGCGCAAGCTGCCCAAGGCCCGATTTCGCTGGAGACAAGACTTTGCTTGATAGATTTTAGAAATGAGTGCATGATGTCTCCTATTTCCATATCAACCCGGTTTTTCACGATAACATATCAGTTTTTGGGATCGGTAAAGAGCACTCCTTTGTTTATTCTATCCAGATAATTGCTGTGGGAATTATTACTGGAATATGGAAAATTTGTTTTTCAGATGATTGGCTTGATACTTACTTATGCGATCATTGTATTTCAAATGCGTGGATAATCATCATGGGATGCTTCAATTGTCTGATGGAGAGCTCGCGATTCGGATGAGGAACTACATGCTAAAAGTTAACAGGTAACATTTTTTAGGGTACAGTTTCTCAAGTCCTTGATAAGAGTTCAATTATGGAAACTAATATTGTAAGTCAAACCTCTCTGGAAAAAGGCAATGCCCCCTTAAGTTTCCGATTAATCAGCTTAAAAAGTCAAGTACGAGAAGGTGAAAACAGAGTTTCAAGATCTTATCTGGAAACCTTCATCAACTTTTCCAGTTTGATGGGTTACATTCCATTCAGTGTTAAATTAGATCAGTTTACAGGCTTGTACCAAGTTGCCCCGATAAATTTATTCAGGAAGGTACAAAGTAAAATTAGGAATTCTTTGTTGTTTTGCAAGAAAACTTGTTGTAATTTTATTGTTGTGTGGGTTTTAGATATTTTGTGCGTATAATCATTTTGGGAAAATTGCTATACCGCTTTTAATGTTTGCTGTGAAATACTACGGTGATCCTAAACTAACAGAGGGATATGTTTCATCCAATTTACCATTTACAAGATTTGTAAATCTTATACTTGCGTTTGGAATGATTGGATCTGATGTCTACCTCACGTGTTTGTTTTGGCGAAAAAACGGACAACGAGAACTATTGAAAATGATCGAAGCATCCAGGGTCAAGCAGTCTACGGGTAACTTCATCCATAGACACATGCCATCCTTCCTTGTAAGCAGACTAGCTCAGTAATATATACTTAGCTTAAGCAGCAGCGTAAGCATGTAGCTTACTTTGATGATAATGAAACATAATTTTTAAAACTTTTCAGATAACGCTACTTGTTGTATCTGGCTACTTGGCTTCAAACGCTTCCTTAAGATTGTATCACACAGTGAAGTATCAAAAGCAACTAAATTCTTTGACACCGATTGGGATCGCTCTTCATTTCTCTTGTATCCATCCAATGGCATTTAGCGCAGTATCTTTTATCTTTCCAGTTATATCAGCCATTTCTCTTTACTTCGTCGGGCGTTCGTTTGCTAATAGCATGTCCGCAGAAATTGTCACAAATGATGACCAGGAAACCACAGCGGCTGTTGTTATAGAAAATTACAAGTCTGTAAAACAGCTTTCAGACATAATGAGTAAATGTATGGGATGGCCAATTGGGTGCTACTATTGTGTCTGTGTTTCGTATTGGATGAGAGTTTCCGATCTGACAGAATGGAATACAACTATAGGCCAAACAGTTCTTATGACTTATATGATTGTTACAAGTCCTGTTCTATGGATAGTAGCTGCAGAGTTTCATAAAACGGTTCGAGAAAGTATGCTTCAATGGCTGGATATTGTAATTGGACAGACAAGTAAGTTCCAAGTACAATTAATCGACACAAGGACTTCTTGTCTTTTGGATCCACCTGCATTGTCTTGTCGGTTTTTCACCATAACTTACTCATTCATTTCATCTGTAAGTTTTATGTTACATCAATCTACACCAATGAAACAATTTCAATCAGGGATTTATTCGTTTTTTCAGATGATTGGGATCATTGTTACATACGCTGTCATCATATTCCAAATGCAATCATCTGCTTAATCAACATATTTTAATTACAATCCAAAAATACAACACACTTTTTTCAATCCACGAGACAATCCTCTGGCGTATACCATAACACTCACTCTCCGCACTACATACAGTTTTCCATAGTTTATAGTAATGGGGCGACATGAGACCCGAAACTTTTGCATTGCGCGTTGTTCATTCCTTGAAATGAGTGTCCTTCGTTTCCATGATGAAATAGTTTTAAGCCCGAAATAGTGAAGATAACCTCCAACCATAAGTAGGAAACCCCATCCAACAGGGCTGATAATTGTCCAGGCAGTAATGATAATACACGGCCCTACATCCATTAGCGCCCAATGCTTGATTAAAAAATATGTGCAAAACACAAATAGAAGAGTTGTTATAGCCTGTCCTGGCAATAGTAAACTCCCAATTACGGTATTAATTCGAGCTTGTAGTAGTTGTACAGATCGATAAACTACTGATAAGTTATCTAGATTTCTTAATGAGTCAATGCATTTGTAGCGTTTTCTTCCCAACCGAAGTTCACCGGTGATAAATGGAATGTAGTGTAGTCCAAAGTTGAGAGTGAGGATTACCAATAAAAAACAGTTAGAATACATGCAAATTATGTTCCAAACAGGGAAAATGGTTAGAAATGTAGCTAAAACGCTTTGATTTTTATGCAGGATGGATCCAAACAGATTTGGTGTGGTTGGAATGATAAACATTAACATGCAAGTTAATGAACCCAGAGCCACCATGAATACAAGAATAAGATAAACTATGTAGTCTATCAATTTGGTTCTTTTGCAGGTGTTTGGGTTGTAATGAGGAGCAAATTTAGCTGCAAAATAAAAACAGTTATTTAAAACAAGTTAAGTTTAGATGTTTTTGTAAACTTATTTTTACCGAAGTGTTGACGAAGTAGAGTGTAAACACAATTAGCTGCGAGGAAAACATCGTCTGCATCCAAGACACAAAGATAGTGGCAAATCATTCCAGCCAATAATGCCATAGTGCAAGAAAATATAAAGACAAAGTTTGTTATATCCTGGTTCAAATAGAAGTTTAAGGTTTGGCCGCAGTGAAATAGGAGCCAGACATTTAGAGAAACGAAGTTAAAACGAGAAAAGTAAAAGTTTCTTGAACTGTTTGAAATTTTAGTAAAGGTAGTTTTGTGTGTATTCCAAGTGTATTTACTGCATCCTATGTTGACCATGAAAGGAAGCACCCACCCAGCCAAACGGTTCATTCTATCAGCAAACATTTTTTGGTGAAAAATGGCAAGTTTTCTGACGTTTTCACAAGAGTGTTTTCTATGCAAATGTACGGATAGTTCTCAAAAGTCCCATATCAATGTCAAATGTAAATGTGAAAATAACTTTCTACGTAATGAAATGAACCTTGTTCCTTAACTCAATTATATTTTGAACTACAACTAAAACTAAGGACAAAAATCAGGTTTCATGATGCGAACACTGTCCCTGAGTGTTATAGACAATTTCAAATGGTACACATTATCAACATCAACTTTAAGTAAATACTTTTCAAGTATGAAAACATTAGCATTATAGCATTTATAAATGAGCCAAGAGGTCTAACATCTAACTAAAGTGAATCAAATTGTGTTATTTAGCCATCAAAGAAAAGTATGCAGTCGGGTTATCCCTTTATAGTTACAATTGTACTTCTGTCTGGGTTTCATTTAATGAATAAAAATTCCTAACGAAAGCGTTTCAAGTGGACATGCGGACACACCCGTACAGAAATAGCAATTCAAACAAAACAGGATTTATGAAAATAACGATAAAAAGTGGGAAGCTCTTTTAACAATAGAATGGAAACTCAGGTGTTGTTCTGCGATTTATGTACAATGGGAGTGGTATGGTATGTACAGTACAATGGAATTTTGAGGAATTATGGAAAGACGACCTGCATAACGCATTAGAATGAGAACATTACGCGTTGCCTTTGTCCAAACTTCCACCATGGTTTTCGGACATTTTTTGCAGATAACAAAACTTATAGTTTTTTCTGCATATTTAATTACTGTAGATGGTTGTGGTGTTCCTTACCTAATTTATAGCCGCTGGGATGTCAAAGACGAACAAATCGCTTATCTCCTAGGGAAAACAACTCAAAGACGGTTCTACACGGAACAAGATAATAATCTCATATCTTCTTTTGTAATGTCTAAACTCATCTCTATAGCAATCAATCGCACTTTGATATCACGCAACGATTACGATTCAGTTAAGATTTATGGAAAAGGACACCCAACAATTGCCCCGGATGTTCAACTTTTTGAACATAAAAACCGTAACCTCATGACCTTCCACACGCCCGGCAAGCCCTCCATATTTGTACTCGTGGACTCTGCAAAATTTAGTTTTTTATACTGTTCCAAACCAAGCTACGCTAAACAATCGATTTGGAACTTAAGCTTATTCACTGACCCAATTGATGCAGCAGTATGGACACTTCTAATAGTTAGTTTGGGTCTTGTCAGTGTACTGTCGTCTACTGCAGATACACCCAGTGTTCAAACAAACTTCATGGTGTCTTTGTCTGTCCTTCTTTCCAATGGAATAGCTGGTGACCTAAAGATTCTTAAAAAGCTACATTTCCGGCTACTTCTTCTCTATCTTTGGATGTTTACATGTCAAATATTAAGTCAACTGTATACAGGACGAATGACTAGTGTCATCATAACACCCACTAAAGATTCAACTATAGAAACATTTAAGGAACTCGTGACTAAAAATTACACGTTAATATATGGACATGAAAACTGGAGATATTTGATTACAAACACACTTGACAGCTATTTTGAAGCACATGGAGCTCGTGTCACTGGAAGTATCTCATACCTGAATACGTTGCGCTCTGACAACAAATCATATTTCGTTAAAATTGAGTCAGAATTTCTAGATGAGATTATACATGAAACCGAAGACTACAACGGTTTCATATGCGACAAGAATTTTACGGTACGCGACTGATCTCAAGACAAGATTTTCCAAAGAAAAGAACTCAGAGTCTGAGAGAAAATGCTACATTGGAAAGGAAGAAGTAAATGCTGGGGGAATTTACTACGCATTTTTACCTCCAAACAACGGTCCTCCAGCAAAAGTATTCGGACGATTGATTGAGTCAGGTATTTATGGAATTTGGGTTGCTGAACAGTACAGTCTTCCTGAGACTCGCACTATGCCGGCATACTCTAGGAATGCAAACGTGATCAAAGTTACCTGGTCAGAAATGGCCAGTACGATGTCACTCCCAATGGAGGGGAAGACAATCCCGATATTTTTATTGTGGACATGTGGAATGCTGGCAACAATCGGGATATTTTTTGGCGAACATACTTTCATCAGTTTTGTGAACAGAAGGAAGGGGAAAAAGAGATTTACTTTGTATTTTCGTATAGATATACTGAACTGAGAAATATCTAGGCATAAACACACATCAAATTAAATCTTTCATTAAAAGTACCCCAAGGTAAGACTCAAGAAAAGAAAGGATTAAATGCAACGCAGATGCATACCTTTTGGCTTATGTGAGTTAAGTTTTCTTGATTTGAAAAAGCTGTTCACAGGTCATTTGCTAATGTGTACACGGGTTGCACAGTGGTAGTACATTTTTGTTCTTGTTCACACTTTTAAAATGAGTGTGTTTCGATTAAACTGGAAATGTGTATTCTTTACTGTTATTACATTTTGTGGAATGGGCAACCCAGCTTTATGTGACTCAGATTCCCCACTATTGACGAGAAAACTTGATCAACACATTAAAGAAGAAATTGATAGTTTTATTCAAGATGTGTATCTTCCTAGCTGTAATACAAGCAAATTAGGATTGTCCATTATGCAAAGTGACGGAGAAATTTCGTATAATACCGGATATGGGATGGCCAACGAGGAGCATCATATTCCAATCAGTGGACGGACGCAGTTTTTGCTTGGTTCAGTATCGAAGGTAAAAAACAGCAAAATTCATCCTACATCCTAGAAGGCATCATTGAATAGGCATTTAGTTAACATTGTTTAAACCGATTTATAGGTGTTTTCAGCCACAGCCATTGTAAAAGTTTTACACGATAACTTCCCAGAACTTGGTGAAGCTGTGCTGGACACACCGGTCAGACAACTTGTACCAGCATCAAACTTGACATTAAATGACCGGTATGGAAAAACTTATACAGTACATTTTGCGGGTTGTTTTGTATTATTATAATCTATTTATACATTTTTCCACAGATTTCGATCCGAGGAAACAACATTCCGAGACTTGCTATCCCACCGAGTGTGCATTTTCCGGGATGATTTGCAGCTAATTGCAAGCCCTTTTACAACGACCTCGGAAATAATTTAGTATGTGCTCAGCGGAAATCTATTTATGTTCTCAGCGAGATGTGCAACTCTTGACTAATAAATTTTGCATATTACAGTAGGCAAAGATATGCTGCTCCAGTTTGCAGTATGCGATCTGAGTTCCACTACAACAACCAAATGTACGTCATTGCCGGTGACCTTGCTGGGATTATTGCGGATAAACCATTTCCAGAGATTGTAAGATTTCACTCAGACACATTTCTCCAAAATGACGCTCATTAGAGAAGATTTGTTGATTCTATTATTTTAAAATTCCAGGTTAACAGTCTTTTAAAAGAAATTGGATTATTTGACTCCATCCTCGCTTCGACCGTGAACGACCTCAAGAAAATGACATTTAAAGCGCTTCCATACTATGTCAAAGATGGCAAGAGTTACAGGATGAATTTAGACCTTTTAGAGTATGTTTACTCCACCATTTCCTTTACAAAATTGTGTAACCAATTAAGTAGTTCATTAGGGAAAAATGTATATTTTTAAACTTCCGTAGGCGTATTTTACTGAGTAACCCTGCAAGTTCGATGTTTGTCACACCAAACGACATGGCCAAGTTTATGTTGTTTCGGCTAAACCACGGTTATATAAACGGGAAACAAATTATTCCTACGGTATTTACAACAAACTTTTCGTCAATTTCAACTGAAACCTAAAACTAAAAGTTTGTTTTGTTTTAGGAAGTGATGATGTGGTTGGAGAAACCTTCCAACCTTATGCCGATGGTGGCCTTTAAGAAAACAGAAACTGATGCAAACATTGTAAGCACATACGCTTACGGGTTAGCTTTGATGTTAGGAAGTCATGACGGTTGGGAGTATCACCACCATGGAGGTTACTTTCCAATGTACCGCAGTTTATTTTCACTCTTCCCTGAACTCAAACTTGGAATCTTCACGAGCTCAAATGAAGGTCCTGTCAACGTGAAGCCTTCTGTGTTGCATTCTTTTGTTTTCGACTTACTGCGTGGAGTTCCAGATGCTAGGCAACGGGCCATGAAACAAATTGAAAATGCAGGTAAGAGACGTGAAATGATGGAGGTAGTCAAAGTAAAAGCTTTTGAAGGATTTCTGGAGAAGTATGGATGTGGGATTGATAAAGAATCAACAACCCAAATTCAAGGAAGCTATGGCAGTGGATCCTCAGGTAAAATTGGTACATTATTCAGTGGAATTTTCTGGAAATGAATGCATTTTGTAATATACATATTTGTCATTTCCCGTAGGTGATGTTGAAATATTTGACAAGCTAAACCCGGCAACGATGAAAGTAGGACAATATTTGAAATACGGAAAGTGGTTTCACGGCTGGTTGACAAATATTGGAGGACCTTGTTATGAAATTGACTTTGAAACTGATGTCGTTCATGATAACTATGCATCTGGAACTTTGGATGGGTATAAATATACCATAATAGAAGACAACTCTATAAAGTTTATGCTGCACGGTGGGGAGGCAATTATACAAATTGGGGAGTTCAAGAAAGGTGTGTCGCTGAAGACACTACCAACCATACCATGGAGCTCTAACGAGTGCACAGGTATAAAAGATACAAGATCTGTTGATCAAAAGCAAAGAAATAATTTCATTTTGGATGAAATCTATTAACAATGCTGAATATATTGAATAAATTATTGATTTCAAGGTTTTATTAAACAATGTTGTCTATACGTTCAATTACCAATATTACCATACATTTTAGTGAGGTGCATATGCAGGTACCTAAACGGTTGACAGTTTAACGATCGATAAAAGTCAATGTCATTGGCGACCTGTTTTGTCCATTGCTATGAAAGAGAATGTATTGCACGCAAAACGGAATGGCAAATGAAGCGTGCTTTTATTCAAAGCAAGCCTTTTTGGCCCCCTCTCTCAACGGAGTTCGCATAGTGTAGTGGTTATCACATCTGTCTAACACACAGAAGGTCCCAGGTTCGAGACCTGGTGCGAACAGTGAAATCTGGAAGATTTCTTTTTTGAATTTTTTTATTCAATTTTTCTTTGCCATATGCTTAATGTTATAATCAATTCATGTAATCCATAAAAACTTTTATATTTCATAAATATAGATTGTGTAAGAGAAGGAGTAGCTGTTTGGACAGTTTCTCATCTTTCATTTGAATTATCCAAACCATAGGCACGGAAAATGTTGAACTGAATTCTTTTCCTAGATGGCATCGACGAAACTTTCGCGAATTCAAGCTACGAGGTTGGTTCTTGTCTGAAAATATCTTCCAAAATCGCATTACAGCTGGAATCGGGGCAAACAGAGCTGTTTTTGGAGAAAATGACACAGTTTCTACTAGTGCATCAATGGTCTTAGTAACCATGGCATTTTCCATGAGCTCATGAAGCCCTGAGTTTGCAGGTGCTCGTTTCTCTGAGTCTTTAGCCATCGCAAATATTGCTTTGAAGTACAAGTGATTTGTATACACAAGAGTGACATTTTTCAGCTCCAAGTCCTTTACCAGCTGGAGCAAATTATGCGCTAGTGGGGCAATTAGTTTACGCGTAAGAATTCTATTGTTTGTAGTAGTTTGTTAAAATCAAGCAAACCAACATCCACAAAACGAACATTTTCCGGTTTTCCCTTCCAGCCAAAGTGGTTTGTAGCAAGCTGGAAACTGTTTTGGTGAATTCCTTGATAAAAAGAAGCGTTAATTTTCTTCATTCTAGTTTCAAGATAAAGGATGAGAGACACACCAAGGCAACTTAGGCAAATCAATATCCAAACAAATCTAGGAAATGGTTGTAAAAGCAATGTCAAATTCAACTGTTGTGTGTAGCTATCGCAGTAAACAAAGTTGAAGTAGTCGTAGTACACTAGAAATACTTGGTACACCAAGGTTTTTTGAAGGTGAGCCATTCCCGACAAAGTGACAAGTGGTATTATAATGTCAGAGTTAGATCTACTACTAGAGCTATTGTCTAACGTAGTAACAATTGGAGTAAAGTTACAAATCGTCACCATTTCAGCAACTAACTTTCCAATTATTATCAGGGTTTGATTACGCTCCTTTGTTACAGGTGCTGTGTCGTGAATATCTGCTGCTCGCAGATTTCTTAAAGAGTTTACTAGCTTTTTAACATAAGTACATTTTTATCAATCTAATCTTAATATTGATTAAAAGTTTATAATGGCACCTACAAAACCTTTTCATAAACTTTCTCTGTCCAGCACACTGTTAAATATTCGAAGTAATACAGTACGCTTCACAAGGCTGTGGTCAAGTTATTATTATGCATAAAAATCAATTTTATGTGTATATTTTAATAACAATAACAAATTTTCATCGTAAAGCCTGACTACATAATTTGTTATTTTACTACCTAGTTTAGCTTTTCTTCCCACATCATTAACTCCACTACTGCAACCTGAAACAATGAAACATCCCATCATAATATTGCATTACTGAATGCATCTATTGCTACTTCCAACCCAAAAACTGTTGTACAAAGGGCTAATAAAACCATCATCCATACAAAAATTACAGAGACACTCCCATCATAAAGTCCTAAAGGGTCTACAATGTTATCATCCTGTGAAATAACCGTTTTAGATCTAAATTTTGTCCAGTCTTGAACTCTTTGATTGCTTTGGTAAAGCCAGAAAAATTTCATCCAGTACGGATGGATTCCATTAGCTTCCAGATTGTACAAAAGTAAAAGTAATTGTTCAGAAAGGCCATCTTTCTTCATGAAAATTGACCATACCAGCGGCACCGCAAACTTTGAGCTAAGTTCCTTTCCGATATGACATCGTCGATGATTTGCAGGTTGTACTCTGGTATCCAAGTTCTTGTCTGAGAATATTTTCCAAAATCGCATAACAGCCGGTATGGGGACAAACAAAGCTGTTTTCGGGGAAAATGCGACAGTTTCAACTAGCTCATCAATAGATTCTGTCATCATTGCTTTCTCCATGAGTTTGTACAGTCCAGCGTTCAATGGAGATCTTTTCTCTGCGCCTTTCACCATAACAAGGACATTCCTGAAGTAGGAATGATTGGTGTAAACAAGCGTATAATTGTGGACCTCCAGGTCCTTAACAAGTTTCAACAAATTGTGTTCAAGAGGAGCAATCAGTTTTCCTGTGACAATCCCAGTGTAGTAGTTTGTCAAAACTAAGCATGCGAACATCCACAACACAAGAATTTTTCGGTTTCCCAGTCCCGACATTGGTTTCTCAAAGAGATTTGACACAGTTGTAATGAATGCTTGAACAAAACCAGAATTGATTTTTCTAAGATTATTTTCGATCTTTAGAATGAAAGCAACGCCCAGGCAACTAAGAAGAATGAGGATCCAAACAAACCTCTCAAATGGCCGTAGTACCAGTGACAAATTTGCCTGTTCTGTGTAACTATCACAGTAAACAAAATTGAAGTAATCGTAATACACCAAAAATACATGCAAGTTATGGGAATTCCAAGTTTTTTCAAGTTGAGCCGTTGCAGAGGAAGTTACATAGGGTACAATCATACCAGGGCCCAAATAGGTGTTGGATGTAGCGTTTTCACTTAAGGTTGTGACTATTGGGGGAAAGTTACAAATCTTGGCAACTTCCGCAACCAATTTTCCAATAACGAGCAAAGTTTGATTTCTCTCTTTTGTGATTGGGGACGAGTCGTGAATATCTGCTGTACGGACATATGCGATTGAGTCCACCAAGGTTTGTGTTATAATACCGTAGGTTCCAATATCAATTTGGATCCCATGTAAGTCTGGAATTTTAAACTGTTTGAGAAGATCCATGGTGAAAGTGGCGAATGCAACTGCATAGGGAGAAATTCTATATTACATTACGACTCCAGCTACTATAGGTAACAATGAAACCGGTGCATAATTTTGGTATTGTTTCGTATCGTGCGGAATACTGGTAATTTTAATTTGTATGAAACTCTTTTTGTATTACATAAACTGATAGCTTAAGCTTTGTAGTATTTTATGTAACTAAAATTTACAGTTCTTACCATTAGTTACACTTTCAAAGAAATTACTGGTTTTTGAATAAAACAAAACTTTTCAATGGACCTACATAATATACAATACAGCACGTCAAAAGATTCGTTTATTGAAAATAGCCATTTATGAAAGTTGACCTGTTATGCAATGACAAAAGTTATGTTTTTAACCACAGTAATTTCAAATGAATATGAACTATGAACGCTTTAAAGCTGATAAATAGGAAGCTGACAAAAGAGTTCTTGTTCAGTTATAAAGCGATAGTCACGGTCTCATTGTCTCTTAAGCTCCAAAGTAAAGGGAGTGAATATGTACTGGAGCCATTTCCAATGATATATCACAAGTCATTCAAAGTTACATATGAAAAAAGTTAGGGCCTGGGCACCTGCCTGCGGCCTGCCGTTATCGTCACACCCTAAACATATCTCATACAACTGGGTTTTGCCAGGGCTTCCTAACGATACGTCGCATGGAACGGGAAAATTCACCTGCAAGGCACCTTCAGGATTGATATCGTCAACCCAATAATACAACAGTGAGCAGCCCTACCCGAGCCCGTTCCAATATGTCATGTCTTCTAAAAATATGTACCACGAAAGTTAGGTCCTGGCAGGGACATTAAAAGTTGACTTAATGCACAACAGACAGACAGATAATGCCAAGGATCTCATGACATTGCTGTACGGCAAGATTTGTTTATGGAATCAATGCGAGAAGTTAAGGTTAATTTGTGAAGCAATGTTGTTTGGAGGTTGTTGTCAACATAACGCGAGAGACATTGTTGAGTTTATCTGACAATGAGTGGTATGACTTGGTCGATATCCTCTCACCAAACAAGAGTCCAGTTTATAACAACAGTAAAGTAACCGTATTGTCAATCATATCTTCACACATATTCAAACCCAATCTCGAGCAAACAATGCCATATACATCAAGTTTGAATCCAATTGCAGAAACCGCACGTAGCATTTTTCTCGCTTCCTTTCTATGCAATCGTTCATTCCTTCCATGTCCTTCGATATGACCACGACTAAGCCGGCAAGCCGTGTGAGAAACAGAGACCCAAAAAAGCAAATCCCGACGAAAATATTAACTGCTATGTACTCCTGAACTCGAAGTTTATGATTTCATCGTAAGCACAACAAATAAGCCAAAAGACGCAGCAATGATTCCTACTGCAATTACTACGTGAAAACAGAATACTAGAGAATAATTCATACTCCCGATGATCGACTTACATTTTAAATATTTAGAAAATAAGTGACGGAAATTGTGAATCTTTGAGATGTCTTGTTTGCAGCTGTTGATAGTTTCCAGCAGCTTACACATCTTGATTAAAAACCAAAGCAGAATTATCGCGAATACAATAAAATTCATAATAAGAAACGTAATCGGGATTCCGTGGGCGATACCAATGAGGGCCTTGCCTACCCAGGAGGTGCCCCTGTAAAGGTATTCATTCCTGTCAGAAAATGGGAAGAGATAGAAGGGGAAAAGTAGCAGTCCTACTGATGAAAATCCAGCGTTGACAAGTCTACAAGTTTGTTTGTAACCAGTTCCCCTGGGAACATCCAATGGAGTCAAGGTCAAAAGGGAATTCAACGAAAAGCGGATATAATCCGCGTATTTAACTGAGGCGAAGAATTGCACAAGAGTTACAGTGTATACACAAACGGGAATAGACGACATTGCGGTCATAGTGAAGTCCGCTGGTTGTCCATTTATCAACCGGTGAAATTCTCGTAGTGCCAAAAATGACTGGAATAAGGTGGATCCAAACGTTAGGATTAGAATCGTGCATCGGATGAACCTATTGCGTAATAGGTTATAGTCTGGGTTTGATCGAAATGTTCTGGTGGAAGGATCAAATATTAAGGGGAAAGCGAAGCGGGTTCCGACGATTCCAACTGTGTTGAGTGTTGCGTTAGCTAGCGACATTTTCGTACGACAGCGAGGACTGATATTCACCAAATGTTTACCTTAACCCTTTGCGATCAAAAAGATAAGTCGATGTCGCCACAAATGTCGATAATCCTTCAGGTTATTCTTATCCAATGTGAGAGAAAACGAACACAACAACTTATGTCATGTAAAATCGAAGGATCTTGCACAACTTGTCTGTATATTTATTAAACATTGATTGTCCTACGTTGTATTGTATCGTATGCATCCTCTTATCGATTACTAAATGGCGTATTCAAAAATTAGTTGTATGAGTATGGCTAGGATACGGCCAATATTTAAGAGGAAATCATTTCCTAATATCCATTTGTAACCGCTGTTTTTCTTTGCAGTAAGAAGAAAGCATAATCGAATTATTCTATAATTGATCGATATTATAGCATTGACAGTTGACAGTTTGTAAAAACTAATCCTTGCAGTGTTGTGCAATGTTCTAAAAACGGAAGAAACTATATAATGCAATGGAGATGATCAAGAAAGTATATCTGGGAACACAATTACGGAATAGGGCGAATAGAAGAACACTTGTTGTTGAAGAACACTCCAAAATGTTGAGAGAACTAAGATTGATTTTTTTTCTGGATGTAACCAGTGAAATCTTGTATCGTTCAAATCAAAGCATGATTAGTATCCTAAACTCAAACGTTTATCAACCCAGGTCAGTTGTTATTTTTCTCACGTGAAACTCCTGCTTCATCATGAGCTGTTTTGATGAACTCATTCCATATACGGGTATTCAAAAGAAATCTACATTTCAACAAACAACACGTAATACGCTGTTCCAGACCATTTTTATTAAGTAGCGAAAGCTACTTTATAGGATTGCATTTTCTGTCTGTCTGTCTGTCTGTCCGTCTGTCCGTCTGTCTGTCCGTCTGTCCGTCTGTTCGCTTTATATTTCGAATACTGTTGGACGAATCTGGCTGAAATTTTCAGGGTATCATTGTCAGGCATCAAGGTTTCTTCAAACCCGGTTTCATGTTTCTAGGTAGTCAGCTTCACTAGTTAATTG
>JAAXOA010000808.1:0-19418 GCA_036561885.1 Salina celebensis
CTCCTTGTTTTCGGCTACAAAACAGTCAATGTTTGTGCATTCCGGAAGATCCGGGTTCGAAACGCAGTTGGCGGCGAGACAAAACTCGTTCAGGGCCTGGGTGGAATTTGTGCAGTTGATGCCTTTGCATTTCGGGGCAGTTGTGTAAATGTCACACAACCTGCATTCTGGAAGGTCCCCAGGAGGAGAACAGTTTACGAGAGAGCACTGCTTCAAAAAGGGGTCCTCAAGACAGGAACATTCGTCCTTGTATTTGTTATCAGGGTCAGTACAATTTACGCGGGGTTTTGGTGGCAAGGTTGAAGTCTCCGGGAGCTCAGTCCCGGGATCGGTTGGAATCGATCTTTTAAAGTCTTCGGGAACTACTTCCGGTTGTTTTGTTGTAGTAGCCTGGGAAATGGTTGTTACTTCCTCTGGGATACTTCGCTCCAATGTCTGCACACATCTGTTTGTCACACAAATGAATCCCTCCCGAAGGTCGCAAATCTTAAAACTTTTCTTCTTCCGAGCTTTCACTATATTTTTCATAATGGTCACACTTTCGGATACAGCTGGATCCAACCCGGCGCCGTTAAATAGACTCACGATGTCTTCGTTAAACTCCTCCGTACATTTCTGCGCTAGATCCTGAGGAGGGATAAGGAGCCTTACAAAATTCTTCCTGATGCTGATAAGCTCGTTTGAAGTCAATATTGGAATCGTAGTCAAGGCGCAGTCTCCATCCTCGGAATTTTCACACCAACAGATCGGCTGTTGTAATCCTGGGACCAAGTCGACACAATAAGATCCATGGGCGCACCGCTGAGTCCGGGCCAGGGGGAACACAAGTTGAGCCAGGAATTGTCTTTGATTCTCTGCCTGGCTGTGGAACTCTTTATAAATAATTTTCGATTCGGGGTCCGCGTTTGACAGAAACTGACAAGGCTTCCAGGGTCGGACGTAGCACCCATCAGGATAACCGTGACGTGTATAGAACTTGACATTTTCTGGGTTTCCATCACACTGACAAGACGGCGGATCACTGCCTCCCTGGCAAACCAGTCCTCTAAAGCGGTTGCAAATCTCCCCAGGTTTTGTTCCTTCGTTGGCGTTTTGCCACCGGGAAAATTCAACAATCACTGATTTCCTGTCTTCGTCCCAAGCTTTCAAAATATTTTGTCCGTTATAAGCAAAAATGGAGTCGATACTGCAAGTTCCATTGACTTTGTTAACTTTTCCGTTGAGAATGCTATTAGCCCCGACCATTTTAGGCTTCGCCATAAACCGCATGAATAAATCGGGGGACATCAAAGTGTCCATCTTGGAATACAACTCGTCTGCAAAATCAATTGAATTGTAGAAGGCTTCATTGGCGGGATCATTTGAAGATGATTTCTTCGCGTTGTCTCGGATGTAGGTCGTAATGTCGTCGTAGGAGAAGTAATTCGGTTTGTAATCCAATCGTTTTCTGGCTGTGACTCCTCCACTCCAAACACTGATGAGGTAAAACACAGCTAAAATCTTAACGGACATTTTTAACGGCAATTGTCAAACTCCATCAAAATCCTGCCGATCCTAACCATCAACAATTTTTTTCCTTCAAACGCCAAAGTTTTATGTGAAACTCGCAAAAGTTTTATGCAAAAATGAGTATCCATGTGGAAAATAATCCACTTGAATTTTTAGCCTTTGTCATTTCGCTTTCATTGATATAAAAATGTTTTCCCCGTTAGTGGTCCAATAATGTCCCTTTTAGTGGCGGTGAGTTTTAAAAAACATTCCAATTTGGAATGCGACATACGACCTTAGGTTGCTGAAATGAACAACGAGTTCGAAGATGGCCCCTGTATGGCCCTTCCATAAGCACCTTGACGTGTTCACACGTAAACATAGTGCAAGATGAATTTTTTACTGCAAAAGGAGCTTCTAATGACTTGTTCATTTTAGATAAAACACCCTCCCCCTAATTTTATCCCCTGAAGTAGAGGAGCCTTCATAATTTGTATTAAGTACAACTCGAACTGAAGCTTCAATCGAATGAATGCATGCTAATTTCAACTTTGTAATGTTTTATTTATAGCCCCAGCATTTCACACCAATCGCCAATTGCCCCTTTCTATTTGTCATATAATCACTGAATCATTAATAGCAATCAGCCAATTCTCCTTTTACATTCTTGACCGGCAAACATTTACAACACGTATCTAATTGCCATTTTAAGCTCCATTTTTCCCCTTATCTTTTTGTACCACTCACCAACCCACACGTTTTTTATATGAAGTTCATATTATGAACTGCAAAGTACCACCACGCGACTTGAAACCCTAAGCCCTAAACCGTCCCTTAATCCTGCGTGCTTATCATATCAGTCTTATTTTATTAGCCTCCCCATCCTGTCGTCGTTTTATACTTGATCAACATTGACATTGACGTTTTCAAACTATTTCAAATATACCCATGTCATGCATTTATTTTTCATTGTCATATTTTACAACATGGGATTTGCGTGACTAAACTATTTTTTTCAAAATATTTTCATGCAAGTTTCAAATCCTATTTTCTTTATACTAAACCTGTGTGTCATTATATAATTGAAGCAATTCATTTACAAAATCTCAAAATGCTCCTTGCATGCAGCAGCTTCTGCACATTTTTTTATAGCTTTGATAGTCATTAAAACGGAACGCCACACACTACGCATATTTTTTCTCATAACAATCCTAGGTCTTCATCATATGCACAATGCACTGCATATATTTTCATATGCATACCTCCCTCACCTTAATAATTCAATTCAGATTGAAACGGGATTTATTAATCAGCATGTAACAATCAGACAACTTTTTTTATTGTTTCATTAGCGGCTTCGTCCAACCGTGCACAGAATAAAAATACATGTCATCTGCCAACAGAAAACTGTTTAATCACTGTCGTTAAAATCTAGTATCATTTGATACCAGTCTCGTGGTCAAGAAAAGCTTCTAATTTGATGTATGAAAATGGGTATCATTAAAGTGGATAAATGTACGTTATCAATTTTATGTTTGCTTGGTCGTCCGTGCTAAATAAAAAGTGTAACAGATGGACAGTGTCATTTATGAAAAGGGAGCCAGATATGAAAATGGGTATCATTAAGTGGATAAATGTACGTTATCAATTTTATGTTTGCTTGGTCGTCCGTGCTAAATAAAAAGTGTAACAGATGGACAGTGTCATTTATGAAAAGGGAGCCAGGGTGTCATACATATAAAATGTTTCGGCTGCTTTTTTAAGGGAATAGTCTGAAAATGTTGGATGGTTCGTGTTACGTATGATGTGGACAGCCCCTGTCCCTTATGCATAATGGACGCAGTATAATTTTATAGTGAGATCGTGAGAACTGGCTCGACTTGTGGCAAAAATGAATTGATAGTGGACTATGAAAATAACAATTTGAGTTTGAAATGAAAACTGCCTTGTTTTTTATTCATGTCTGTCATGTTGATGTTTGTTGTGAAACTTGGACTTTTCTGCTTCCCATCGGTTTTTGTAGGCATTATTTTCCGGGGTCATCGTTTTTCTGGGCCCTTCCCTCCCAGCCACGGAATCCGTGGAATATTGGCGGTCTTTTTCTTGCCCGTAGTGGGAATGGAGGAGGCTTGGATCGTTCTTGGCATCAAAGTTAACGTGAGCTCTGGAGTTGTCATTGCTAGACACAGCATTTGAAGGACCTTCCTTTTCTACGGCTAGATTTTTGGGGACGGTTGGAGGAAAGGGAGTCTTGTCTTCGTCAGAATGGTGGCTCACGTCGATTGTGACTCCGCTCGAGTTAGTGAGGGATTCTACACCTGACAAGGGATGGGAGGTTTTTGGAGGGGGGCTATTGCGACCATGTCGGTGTTCAATAGGAGGTCCGTCTGACTTGCCACTGGTATCCAGGTCTGGTCCAGGAACTGGAATTGCTTTAGGTGCTTGTGGTGGGGATTCTAAGCCGGATGCAGGTTGGGAGGTGTTTGGAGGGGGGCTTTTGCGACCATGCCGTTTTTCATTAGAAGGTCCGTCTGACTTTCCACTTGTATGAAGGTCTGGTCCAGGAACTGGAACTGCTTTAGGTACTTGTGGTGGGGATCCTAAGCCGGATAAAGGATGAGCGGTGTTTGGAGGGGGGCTATTGCGACCACGTCGGTGTTCAATAGAAGGTCCTACTGGGATTGCTTCAGTCAGTTGTGGTGGGTAGTCTAATCTGACAAGGTTTTCATTCGATTAGGGATTATCAATAAAGAACACGACGAGGATTGGAAGGTGTGTTATTTGTGAATGACCCGTAAAATAAGGGCGGTCGGGTCGTCACCGAAAGGCGAATAGCCGGCGACTGGAGACCGAAAATGCCGGCGGTCTAAGACAAGTGCATGGGAGCCTCAGGAGGCTGTAGGCGGAGACCTGGCACCCGTCGGGCCTCGTTCCTCTCGGCTGACCACGGCCCAGCCCGGCATTTGATGGAGACTTACTATCAAGTCCTCATTTTTTCGGACCATTCACAAATAACATAATTAATTATTCAAAAATTACCCATCCTTGCCTTCATTAGCCTGAGACTCAGGGACAGGCTCAGTTGGCGGTACTACCGTATCCAAAGGCTCAGTTGGCGGTACTACCGTAGCCAAAGGTTCAGTGGGCGGGACAGGCAAATCACCATCATCTTGATCGAACATTTGGTCAAAAAATTCAGCGCTTTCTGCTGGGTGTAACGGCTCTTTGGCTCCCGGGCCGCCGAACTCAGCCCCCTCCTTGATTTCATTTGAGGATACACTCAATCCACTGCCCTGCTCAAGACACTCTTTTCCATGGACGGAGAGGATTGTCGCTTTATTGCAAGATTCGTCGACAAACACCTGAGTAAACTTTTCAGATTGCATAACAACCTAAAACAAAATGCAAATCAATTAACGTATTAATTACTGTATTCACTAATTACAATTAAAAATATAAATAAAATTAAAATTCTGTTATTACAGCTTCCACCCCCTCCACAGATAAACGAAGGACACAAACTTTGAAAGTCGGCCATCAACATTTCCAGCATCGTAGTCGGCTGGGATGTGCTCTTATAGCTAGGGCACTTGTAGGTTGTGCAGGGGTCGTTGTTATTTCCTTTCAGATAAGAGTCCAGCACCTTCTTTGCCTGGTCCATAAAAGGGAGCGAGTCAAATTGCAAGGGTTCTACACAATCTTGTTCCTCATCGCAAGGATCTTTAAGATAGTCATCACATCCTTCACAGGGCTCCTTATCTGGAGGGTGGTTCCTGTGATAACGCCGCATCGCTTCTTTAACCAGTCTCACGTCTAAATTAGCGTTGGCCAGATTTTCCTCCATTTTCTTTAAAACTTGGTGAACCGCACAGGGATTTAATTCCTCTTCCTCTGAATACAAAAAAAATCTGGTTTAAAATCCAAACTTTTTTTAGGGGTAACTTGAGAAATTCTAAAATTTTAACCTTCTACTGGAGGTGGACGTGGAGGTGGTGGATCCTTGGCGTAGTCATACTTATCCAGGCTTACAGCACCTCCATACGTTTCTCCAGGAAGTCCTTGACTTATCGTTTTGTCCAGAACCCACTCCCCATTCTTTTCGCGCCGCAGATTTAACAAAACAACGACATTTTCGGAGTCAAAGTCTTTAGAAATAATAAAAGTCTGGACCGCAGATTTAACAAAACAACGACATTCTCAGAGTCGAAGTCTTTCGAAATAATAAAAGTCTGGATGTGCTGCCCCCTCTCTTCATCGTCGTCTTTTCGAACCGCGACTTGGAGCCCTTTATAAATATCATCTGGAGTAATCTCAGCATCATCACTTCCAGAGCCATCCGGAGACTCCACCGTTTTTCCATTGGTGGCCGTTGTAGAAGGAAAGTTTTGCTGTGGAAGTTGTTCTGAGTAGGCAGGCTGGACACTCGCAGACGCTTGAGATTCATACTTGGAAACCGGGACTGGTTCCTTCTCCTCCTCAATTACAACCGGAGTCAGGGCCGGAGGCTCGTCCAACTCTTGACCAAACATGGCAGCGTATTCCTGCTCAAGTTTGGCGTCATTCATCTGCCCACTACTGGCTACATCACTGCGGCTCATTGATGACCGTTTATTTGTCGCTGTAGCCATGTCAGATTCAGCACCTTTCGTGGCGAAATTTGCCGGAGGCGCTTTCACCGTTTCTACCCGAGTTTCCTCCAACGGCGCCTTGGAAGTTTGTTCTGTAGCTGATGTCTCATCTTGGGTTGTGTATTCCGTTGCGTTGTCTACAGTACTTGATAAGCTCACATGTTTCTTATGAGTGGACGGCGGGGCTTCTGTAGGGGTGGCCGACTCACCCTTTTCCGTAAAGTCTTTACTGGACCGCGGGGATTTTGAACTGGGCCGCTTTTTCCCGCCAGGGTCTGAAGTTTTCCTAGTAGAGTTGGATCCCTTTCGCGCGGGACTGGAGGACGCCGTAACACTGGACCGCTTTTGTTCAGATTCCTGCCCTGAAGTTGACCGCCGACCTTCTCCGTCCCTCGCCGATGTATCATCTCCAGGCTGATCGAATAAATTTTTCTTCATAGATTCGAATGCCGACGATCCCGTTGTGGAGGACGACCTTCTTCGCTCTGGTAGTCGGGATTCTGGATTGCGACGACTTCCTCGAGTTTCGCTTACTCCCTGCATCCGTTTGCACTTCAATCGTCGCTTCGCTGGGACCCGCTTCTTCTGGACTACCGTCCGAGTTGGAGGCGCGGTTCCCTCCACCATTTTCAGACATTTTTTTCCACGGATAATTTCAATACACTGAAAATTTAGCCATTTTTCCTAAAAAAATGGGGTTTTCTACCTCCACAAATTTGTAATCTAAATTAGGTCTTTATAATTTAATTGTTTGACAAATTCTTTGTTTGCAGTTCTGTTGTCATATAATCCTCCTTAGTGGTCCTGATCTCCCCATGCAAAAATTGAAAGCTTTTTTCCCCGAAAAGCCACACTTTTCAACAATTCGCAACATTTTCCCTAAGACATGGCCTGGTAAGCAAATAGGCTATCCACAGCTTTTTACATAACGCTACAATTTTCATTTTTAGAAAGGCCATTTTTAGAATTCATTTTAAGAAAATCCTACTAAATACCATCATTAAGAGATACCTTTTTTAAAATCCTTTTGCAGGAAATCTAATCACAGTGTGCTCACATGAGGCTCCTTAATCACTTTTATTTCTGCTTTAATTTTTGCACAATGCAAATCCGCGTAGCGCCAGTACATCTGTTTTCTGAAGATGACGCTGAAAAAAAACTGTCGTGGTACACTTTATAAGATTACAAATGTACACCAATTGCCCACAGAAATCTTTGGGTACTTAACTACTTAAGCCTTTGCCACTTATGACTTTGTTCCTTAGGGATGATCCATAATGAACGTCACATGAAGTGAAGCTTGGGTTATTTGGGCGAGGCTCGCAGGCTAAGTGGCCGGAGGGAGCAGGCGAGGAGCCTGGAGGGGGAGACACGGCAGCCGGCGTTGCGGCGGCTCTGACAGACGGCGGGGTTCGGCTGTCGACTGTGGAGCTCGGTTCTCCCGGTTGACCAGGTTCATCCAGTCACCTGATGAAGACTTACTCCCAAACAATCATTTTTTCGGGCCATTCACAAATAACCCAAGCTTCACTCCATGTGACGTTCTTTATGGACGACCCCTTACTACCAAAAATTTTCTATAAGCATGTCATCTGGCGCTGCACCACATTCATCACGGTTTTTTTTCATTGTTACAACCAATTTTACTTTTTATCTCCTGCAAAATACTTTTTATTCACACCTGTCCGCACTTTACAATTCCCTTCCTTGTCTATTTCAATTTTCTCCTTGCTAAAATAAATACCAACCTTGCAGAGGTGTCTATACCAAAAATATTATATATTTTTAACACTGCGCAAAATCATTCAGTCAAAACTAATCATAAAAAAGTTTGTAATTTATAGACTCAGGGCCATCATGAAAGAATATTTTTTGACCACTATCTCCCCTCGCTCAGGTTTTTTTTTTAGCTCATGGTAGCGCCACAGGTGGACAGTCAATAGCCATCAGCGTGAAAACTTCGTGTTGTACAAATTTATCGCTGTTTCTTTTACGTTTTTTTCCTATAGCGGATATCCTGAACATATCACTGGAAAATCTAAACAAGAAAACGAGCTTAGTACAATCAGTGTCGTTGTTTCCTCATAAAATATTATGCACCCATAGGTCATCCACCTGTAAAAAATTCTCCAGTGCATTTTGCGCAAATACCCATTCCAAAGTTTTTTGCGCATTATTATGTATTTTGCAAGCAAATTCATTCCAATAACTTTGTAATGAATGCCCTCGTCGGTAGATATTATTTTTACTGTGCACATTAAAATATTTTGTTGTATAGCTCTTTTATATGCCATTAGTATAAAAATTACAAAAGAAAAATACACACATTTTCATTAGAAAGAAAATTCATTTTATATTTACTACCATAATAGTATGTTTTTTACGTTCTTTACTTCAAGTTCATTGAGCGAACAATTGAGTAGGAGGAAACAATCCGACAGGAAACTCCATGGAATGCTCTAACATATTGAGTACTTTAATTAAATCTATTAAACTTGACTTTTTTTTTGTTATCCTCAAAGTCATCGTCTTTTTNTTTTTTTGTTATCCTCAAAGTCATCGTCTTTTTATACGGTTGAATTGAACACAACACTATAAAGTTCTATCTGCGCAACAATGACTATCCAATTAAGCGAGTACCGTAGTGCGTACTTACTGATATGTCATTTCCGTTTTCCTCTAAGGATTATTGCAGAAAAAACCTGAGCTGCGCTGTTGGGTATTATTATTTTCATAGGTAATGTACAAGTCCACTTGAGTTAGCCTTTTCTTGCTTAACAAGCCGTTTTGCAAGCTAGTTTGAACTCTGTCGCAGCTTCAATCCAGTTTATTTTCCCACCGTGATTCCTTCTCGCAAAAGAATGCCACACAACCAGTACACAAAAAAATCCGAGAAAAAAACGCTATCTTTTAATGACAAAGAGTTTTTTGTGCAATGATGTACTTGCGCAAAATATTTTTCTGTTGTTTTTATGACCACTTTAAAAAAATAACCGATTTTTTAAAAGGACTGCACCTAAGCCCCCTCCAGATTTCAGTATGAATGGCCCCTTAAGGATGTCTATTGTTTTGTTTGGTGGCACACTGTCTGTGACATTCATTGCCCACACCTTGCCAGTGAGACTAATACAGTTTTTTATTATACGCTCTGCTACCGACATCCACAAAAAAATAGTTAATAGATCTTGAACAGGAACACAATTAAGTGTATTTAAGTACTTTGTTCATCCACGCCACTTGAATTACTTCGAGATTTTTTGCGTATGGCCGGAAGTAAAAAGATAATTCAGAGCCTGGGGTAAATTGAGACTTGTTATGAGTAAGGATTACTCAACGAGCGCTTTAAATAGACTTTTTTTTGTTACAGAAAAAAATAACTGGCAGTGGACGTGCAGGATTTTGACGAGGATGATGTAGTTACGGTACGCATATTTTTTTTGCCCTCCGCATCTAATCAAAAATTCTTGAAGATGTTTGTGTAGGCATCGAGAAACAAATTTTATGCAAACTTCAACCTGTATATTTTTTGAGCAAGTAGTGCAGTAAGTAAAAAGAGTGAAGTGACGAAGACCGGGATAATAAGATGGAAAAACAACTCGTGAAAAGACGACGAAGAGTAAAAGGTTTTTTATTGAATGGATTTGCATGCGCATAAAATAAACTGTCAGGAGTAAGAAAGATAAAAGGTGGAGGCATAATAGTAACTGTCTGTGCGTTTTTTTATTCGCAAAATTATTTTTAAAAAAGTCGGCAAGACAAGAAAAGTGTGATTCGGTTCATCACAAAACACCTGTTGATATAATTTGGTATAAAAATATACACAATAGAGACGAATTTCTTTAGTTCACTATGCAAGTCTGGTTTACCGGGTGAAAATAATTCATATTGCGCATAAAATTCTAGTATTGACCTGTGTTTATTTCCCGTAAATTAGGATGTTTTTGTAATAAAATCGGGTAATCATTAAGACTAACGATGTATTTTAATTACATTTTGTATTTAATCTACTTTCAATTTTGAATCTTAATGTAAAACTAATGAATTTTTTAACCCTGTTGATTACACACGTACTGCCCCCTTTGAAACAGTTCAATTCTTTTCAACTGACAATCCTTCTCATAATAATTTTCCTTGCTTTTTTGTTGTTATGCGTACATTTGAGCTTTACATCCATTCTCATTTATTTTTGGTCCGAGTTTTACCGTAACAAGATTTTTTTTCTTGGTTCACTCTGCAATATCTTTCAAAGTAATAGCAACAGCTCGTAATGATTGTAATTGCGAGTTAAGTCAAGTCAAAATATGAAGAAGCAGCGCGTAAAGAAGGGGCAGCGCCCGACTCTGACCCATCCAACACAGCGAAGGTATCTCTTTCGCAAAATCCTCACAATTTCAACTAACTGAAACAGAACAAGTGAAACAAATACTGCATATCCCTCATTGTTTTTTTTCCTCCTGCACATGTAATCCTGTGGTAAAAGGGTTGCAGTATTGTTGCAGACGCCAAGCAAGAACGTTCGTAGCTCAAGACGCTGCAGAATTTTTTTTATGAAGACATATTACCCATAAAATTTGTTGTGTTTGTCACACGTGCTGGAGCCGAGTTTGTTGTCCTGTTGATAAAAATAACCATTTGTAACTGCCTAAAATAGGCTTGCCAAGTGGGAAGAGAAAAAATAAACCGTGATTTTTTGTGTGGTTGTTTTGTGATTGACGGATGAGCAAGTTTTGCTGTTTGCGGTGGAGATATTGACGAGGAAATGGACTGTGAGCAAGGAAGGTTGACGCACTTCCAGGTGTGGTTTCTGTGCTAAAAACCGTACGATTTTTCAAAAAATGTAGCTGAAAAATACCCTGAAAAAAATATAATTCAAAATCGCTGTATTACGTGAAGTGGAGTGTTTTTTACAATAATATTTTTGCACAATATAGTTTTTTGCGTAAGCAATCTGTGCAACCTAATTTATTCAAAATGAGAGAAATACCTATGGAAGATCTGGAGATTGCTATGAAGGTATTTTTTATCATTTTTACATTAGAAATAATCATCAATTTTCTAAACAAAAGAAGCTTCTCTGTTGCAAAACGTTCTTGGGTATCATTGTTTTATACAGTTATCTTTATAAGTACTATTTTCCTTTTTTGATAACCATCGTATCGTATTCTTCTCAACAGTTAAGACTAATAAAACGTTCAACTTATAAACGAGCAACAGTTTTTTATGTGTACTCATGTACAAATCTGTTATAAACTATTATTATAAATTTAATAATATTTCTTCGTCTGCCAAAACGTTTAAATAATTTTTTCCAGACAAAAAAAAATATTATATTGGCTAATAAAGTAAGATTAAGTTGTGTATGCAAAGGAGTGGATGATTCAGTTGGCGCAGATGAGTGAGTTATGTGAAGTTTTTTTTTTAAAGGGTGTGCTTTAAATGTAAACACTATTTTTATATGATTATAACACATATTTTTAAAAAGATGATATCATATTTACTTAGGATTGTTTTATGAAATTGTTATTAACGCAAAACCAACCGCTCCCAAGGCTAAAAATACGAAAATATTTTCTATTTTGGTGTGGCACTTTTCAAAATGAAGATCGTTATTATGCATGGTATATTTTTTTTGTGAAAATATAACACTCACATTATAATTTAATAATGACTAAACACATAATCAAGTTGTGTCATGACCCTTAACAGAGCCCTTCGAGGCTTTTTAAAAGTAATCACACGCCCAAAAAGTGAAATGGTCAAA
This sequence comes from Salina celebensis, assembly GCA_036561885.1. NCBI lineage: Eukaryota > Metazoa > Arthropoda > Collembola > Entomobryomorpha > Paronellidae > Salina > Salina celebensis. The sequence continues at coordinate 11,878 of JAAXOA010000808.1, forward strand.
AACTGAGTAGGTATGCGTGTTTTAATGACAATTATCTTAAAAATAAGATTAAATCGAAAGTTTTTCTTATTAAAACAAAAATCTGAGGCTAAAATCGGTGCGATATTTATTTTTATGATTATCTTTAATTGAGAAAAAGTGTGATTATAAAAACTGCTTTGTAGTTAGTTGACCGTTTAAGTAACCTAAAATAATCAGTAACACATTCACTTATGAAATAACACGCAAAAAATAACTTTTAGGTATACACTAAACAATAATTTTGAACTTGTGTACTTTTTTTCTGTTCAGTTTTAATATTTTACGCACATGCAACAAGTTCATTTAGCAAAAATGGTTTTTACCACGAAAAGCAGTTGTGGTATATGGCTCATGACTGATATTCATCTGTACAAGTAACATTTTTTCTTGTCTGGCAAGTAATTGGGGGAATTTGTAGTAAAAAAAAGAAGCGTGAGAAACTTCGACAGTTTTTGTTTGCAAAAAAAAAAATAATACGGTTCAAATGCTGGCACAAGATAAATAAAATGTGTATTTGCGCAAAAATTATTAAGTAAAAAGGAGTACAAATTGGGTGAACTGTGAACTACCAAACAAGCCGAAATTGTTAGTCATGGCTTGTAATAGAAGGCGTGTTTTCAGGGCCTGACTTCGGGTGTGGAAGAACAAATTCGGTGGGCAATTGTTCTACAAAAAATACTATCATTTTGTCATTTTGAATGGGGTTTTGTACCTATAAATTTGGTAGCGTAGGTGGATCAATGCACTGACATTCAATACCCAAACAATACAAATAACAGTTACAACTTTTTGTTTATATCATTGGGAATTTCGTATAGAATTGATATTTGTTTGTTTGATTGTTCGTCTCAGCCCTTGACTTTTGCTAAGAAAATTCAAGATCATTGGGGCATCACCCCAAAATAAAATGCCATATTGTACAAAACTACAAACAAAATACATGTTTTTTACTTGGTATTTTGCCTTTCTAAAGGAAAAAAATGATAGTGTATTAATACTAATTAGTGGGTTCACACTCAGTCATTAGTGTTCCTCAAGAGGTAGCAATAAAACTAATACTAGCATAAAAATACTCCGCCTGTTGGGGCAAAAGTGGTAATCAATTGTGTACAGGTACAGTAAGAGTCACATCTATTTATCCTATTGATTAGGATGATTCTAATACAAAGTCCGCATAGGGCATTACTCCAGCGACTCGAACCAAGTTTGTAATATTTTCTTCGCGAAGTTCGTAACTCGCCAAATCTATTCGAATGCTTTTTACATTCACACAGTTGCGAAGTTCGCAAACACTGCGTAGTTCGAGTCAGTCATGCTTGCGTGCATACATTTCCATTTCAAATAGTAACAAAAGCAGGAAAATCGAATAGTTCGAATCGAAATTCGAATCCATGTTTTATTGTACCGTGAGACTCGTAAACATCGCCACACAATTTGTCTGCTATTTTTGTTGAAATTGTGAGTTTTTTGCAGCCTTACTCGTATGTTGATACAATAGAGAGATGTTTATAACTTGTACAGTATGGGTATGTAAGTCTCGGCGGATAGTTTGATACCGATGAGTAAACCCTTGAGAATTGCATACCTAGATGATTTGTTTTAGCAAACTGTATATTATTAGAAAATATCAAGGTGTGTTTTTTTTATACAAAAGGAAAGAAAAGGGAACAGGTGCGTGTGTTTAGAAAGGAGATAATTTGTAAGATGGTTTCTCAAGAGGAATTCTTTCTAGAGGTGTGAGTGTTGCCATTTTGGATGAGATACTTTATGGGTCGCCAAATCTACTATTGGTTGTGCGGTGTTTATGACAGGTTTTACACTTGGTCGTTAATCTAGTTGACATGACTTGTTTTGAGGAGGCAATCCTCATCATCTCTAATAATTTTAGTTGACAGGAAAACTTATGGTTTCAAATGAAGCGTAGTGAAACGTAAAATATGCGATTTTGTATCAATAATGAGTGGAAACTCAACTCTAGCAAAAATGTGTTTAGAAAACAGAAATGAAAAAGTTTTTAACAGGCAATAGATACAAAATACAGTTTTTCTAGTGACGTCTTACAAGAAAATAGTCTATCGTTATGTAGGAGAACATCAAAAGTTCATTTGCTTTATCATCGTCGGTATGAGGAAAAAAAGAAAAAGCTTGCAAATATTTACAAATCGATAGATTAGCTCAACTTATTGCTATTCACGCATAAAACGATGATTTCCTTTGCGAGACGATCTGATTGACAATTAGATTTTCCTTAATGAACACCAGCTAAATGTTAGTCATTTGTGTGGTCTATGCATCCGTAATGGTGACCAATTGCTTGTCAATTAGGCACATTTCCTAAATCCATTCAAGATTCAACAACTAACAAATAAAGTCACCTTAACGTAACGGCAACTGCAAATCATGCAAGTCAGCATATAACAATGAACATTTTAAGTTTGACGGTTGATGTCACTTATAAAAAGTTCACAATAGGACAAAGATACAGCCCATTCCTAGCCTTTGATATGATGATACCATTGATAACCATTACTTGTAAGTTTTCTTTAAAATGTCAGCGAAAATCTGAACAAAAAAAGACGTAGTGAAATACACAATTCTTTTCTTTTTAAACACTCCCTTCACCCATAACTTAATTTGTCATAATCCTCCCCGCTCTAAATATCCTGATTATGTATTCCTTTATGCTAATTACTTTTTTCCTATTCACCACAAACACTTTTAATTCGCTATTAGTAAACACGTCACTAACATGAGAACCATTTTTTTCATAAATATTTTTTTGCACAGAAGCTCCTCCATTCATATTTAATCAATGAATCATACTTTTGTACACACCTCCTAATAAACTAATTGCTTTTTTTGTAATTTAATCGTTTATTTCTTATCGACCATTCTACAGGATGCCCTTCTCTCACTATCAATTTAGGTTTAACCGTCTTTATCCATCCGTCTTCATTCATAAGATATGTTTCCCTGATAAATCATATTTTGTGCGATGACTACTCATGATAAACTGTCCCATTATAAATTCCTTTGTTATTTTTCTACGCACCTTCTCTTTTAGATTGTGCATCCCCACAGCTTAATTGTTTTGAAGGGTACTACTAAAGTGTTATGCGCAGGTACTCAAACCTAAGGTCAGCCTGATAAGCTGCAGAGCGTCATTTTACACGTAAAACTTCAGAGCTCTTTTTTTTTCTTTTATGGGAAACAGAAAAAACGGATAAAAAATATATTTTCATATGAAACAATTTTTTGTAGTTGTGTTGTTCAGATATTTTTGGCTCTATTTTATCTTAATGAATGAACTGTTATGTAACAACAAAAAATAGTAGCTCTGTCAATGCATCGAGCGGGTTCAGTTACGCAGAAAGAATGAACTTGGGTTCATTGAAATGCAACAATGACTGTGAACAAAAGCGTTGAATTGTTGTCTATAAAAAACAGTCATCCATCACTGTGTCTATTTTTCTTTGTAATTCACAAATGTATTGATTACAGATAAACCTGTGTGCATTATAAAATTGTATTTTCGGGCTAGGCCGTATTTGTACGTGCGCAAAATAATAAGTTTTGAGGTTCACTTAGTTTCTGTAATCAAATGCGGTAGAGCAGGTTTCAATCTTGATTTTTGCACAGACCGTTTTGTTACGGCAAGGTCACAGTCAAGATTTTTCTGTTAGAGGATTACTTGGTCATGAATGATAGTTACCGGAATAACCACAGGGAGAAAATTGTATATGGAGCGGAGTTTACCTAATTGGATACAGACAGGTTTGACTGATTACGGGATGATGGCTGCATTACAATTGGGAATATTTGGCAATAGAGGCTTAGAGCTAAACAATATTCATGGTAAATGTTGACAGATCGGTTGCCTAATATGAATGAAGCAACAGGGCAAAAATGTCAGATTACGTCGAAACACATTGATAGGGAAGTTAGAATTCTTGGGAGGAAGACATTTTTTGTTTGTCACACTGTTTTTGGAGTGAAATCGTGATTTTTTAAGGATTTTCTGCGTATTTTTGTTTTAAAAAAAAAGAAAATCCTGTTAAAATTCACACTGAAGTATTTTTCTATTGTGTATATGAAAACGATGAGGTCATTTTTGCTAATATTTGCCATGCAAATTCCTAAAGAATGGAAAAATTCATTAGAAAATCCTTCCTAAAAAGTCCAAATAATCATAACTTTCAAGCTCCTAAAGTAAAATCTAACGATTATCCTGTTACCTAAATTCTTTTGCATTTCCTGTTTGCAAACCCGGGCAAAAATCCAAGATTTGCACCTCTAAACAAAGTTTCTCCTTCGCACCTGCAACCAATTATTTTCTCGTAATGTCAACCAATCAGTGGTCTACATGTATTAAATACATACAACATTTTTGTGACTTCAAATATGAATGCATCTTCATTCATACTTTATTACCCACATGACATATTTTAGCATAATCGGTTTTCATCTTTTCTCCTCTTCTAATCTCAAACCAGCAATGATCAAGTATCAAGTTGCACGTAACATTGTTGCCGAGATTCCTTTGGAGTGTTTTGAATGTAGGTTTCAAATGCTACATGCAAATATTTAATAACAATCTCTGCATGAGCTCATAAATATACAAAGAATAAATTGAAAAAAAAGTAAATAAATAACCATAAAGTATAAAAAATATTAAATGAAAAAATGCAATGATAATTCATACTGACAAGAAACACAGTCGTAAACTTTCGCAGAATTCTTTTTGAAATACATATGAAAAACAGTTCCGCCAATCAAAAGGTGACCCTTTAGAAGATAATCAGCCCATAAAATGATTGACTGATTAGCAACTATTGAATGAAGGCTCAAGAAGCACCTGCAACTCAGAAACATGCAAATATTTAATAACAATCTCTGCATGAGCTCATAAATATACAAAGAATAAATTGAAAAAAACGTAAATAAATAACCATAAAGTATAAAAAAAATATTAAATGAAAAAAATGCAATGATAATTCATACTGACAAGAAACACAGTCGCAAACTTTCGCAGAATTCTTTGTGAAATACATATGAAAAACAGTTCGGCCAATCAAAAGGTGACCCTTTAGAAGATAATCAGCCCATAAAATGATTGACTGATTAGCAACTATTGAATGAAGGCTCAAGAAGCACCTGCAACTCAGATTTTTCCTTGATATCCCAAAATGTATTCCATAAATCATCACAAAAAAATCTGTTTAGCTGTGTACTGTCACTTATTTACATTTTTTTCTCGTAATTTTCCCTCAAAAAGTAAAAAAAAAACTTGACAAAACAATATTTTTATTTATGAAGCATGGATCTGTTAAGGAGTTTTAGTATGATGTCCGGTTGAGCTTTCTATCTTTCCATTCTATTTATTTATCATTTTTTAAACGAAGCCAAACCTCACAGGGAAATGTTTATCAAAACAATTAATTTGTTTGGTAGCACCACCAGCCAAAAATATTCAATTAGCCCCATGTCGTCAACAAATTCTCCCGTGAAAAATGTCGCCCAGTTTTTATTCACGCTGAGAGGTTTTAACAAAACAGATATTTTTTTGAATTAGTTCCGTATCAATTTAAAACACCGTTTCAAATCAATCTAAAAATTCCTAGTTTTGACTTTAATAGAAAATTATTGCGTAAAAACGCACAAAAAATCAAATGTATTGGTTATTTTTCATTTTCCCTTTCGTCTCAATGATACAATCGAAAATATTTCATGACAAAACCATTTTTTATGCGCAATGGTCATTTTTTTTGCGCTAATACACATTTTTCCTCTCGTCTCCGCATAATACACTTTTAGGATATTCTCAAGTTAAATCGTGTGCCAGTAATGAGTCTATTATTTACTCTCAACAATCATCCTCCTATCAAGATGATGACAAAAGGCAAACAATTTTTTGTCTTCTTTTTCATATAAAAAATTGTGTCGCTGCCGCTGTGTTCTTCACAACGTTATGATTGCCACATTGTCTATTTTTCGTGTACTTTCTCATGTTCTTAGCCCATCATCGCTTTACATTTCACCACTTTTTTTTGAAATCCTCACCAATTATTAGCCTCTTCGTCCCTGGTACAAATATAGACTTTTGAGTGCGCTTTTGCTCACAAAATATATTTTTTTACATAAAAATAACCAGGATATCAGATTATTACCATAAACGGCCATGCATTTTTTATATTCCTTCCTTTTTCATGTCCCAATCAGTGCAAACTGTTATTATACATTTTTTTATACGAAAACCTCGCGTTATCCCGTCAAAAATGTTTCGATTCTGAGACTAGCCTTACAAAAAACTATTAAAAAGTGTTATTACTATTATTACGTGTGTGCTCTTCATAAAAATGCTAATTTTTTCAGCTTTTTTGCTGTAAACCACCAAAAAAATATATAGAACGCATCCCAGTCCCATAAAAAGAAGGCTTCATTTACACTCACGATCGTTAAACTCTTTTTTACGCAGTCTTTTCCACGAGAAAACATTCACCACAAAAAAACTATCTTCGTGGGTTTAACAAACTTTTATATATTTTTTGGTCATGTTATGGTCCTTCATGAATATTTACGGGGATCATTATTGTAAAAAATATAGCTAAGATTTTGTTTGTATAAAATCCTAAAATCTGTGATCATTTTCATTACACTAAAAAAAGGTGGACCTTAAAAATTATTGGCAAGAAGGTAAACACGCAGGTGAATTTTCTATCCGGTATAATGTTATTACTGCAAAAAATCTTTTTATTTTTGCATGGCAAATATATTCCCTCTGAAAAAAACCTACTCGTGATATACTTGACCAGAAAGCAGGGGTTATCTGGGTGTCATGTTTAGTCTTCTATGTATTTTGGCCAACTTTGTAATTTGGTAATTGCCAAGAAATATTTTCACTCGTGTTTTTTTCGTCTTCCTGCTTTGAGAAACAAGGTGATAATTTTTCACAACTTTTCAACAAACCTGGCATGGTGGTCCACTGATGAGCCTAGTTTGTGGTGATCATTCTCTCGAGGAGTAATTTATCGTGCATAAATTAACGCAGAAGAAAGATGCGCTCATTTGCATTTTTGCGGATCTCTCATATAAAAAAGTTTCATATGAGAAACAAAATCTGAGGTACCTCTGGACTTTGTTTTATAAAAAAATATTCTTCCTGTAAGAAATCTTTTTAAAAAAGTTTAAAATCTTTTAATGAAATTCGATACACAAAATGACATCCTTTTTATCGCTGATTTTTTATGTGAAAGTGGGCTATGGACAGTTTATCAAAACAAAATCACCCACACAAGCCTGACAAGAACTTTCTTTAACAGGCGTGATTTAACCACGATTATCTTCAAAATAACTTAATCTTGTATACATTTTTTTGTGTATTTGGCTCACCCTGTTATGCGGTTAAAAACATCTTCGTTGCATGCACGTGTGTCGACCTAAAAGTGTGAAAAAGACAATTGCTTTCCAATTTGTGGCTCAAAATTATCGATTTGAGCTAATCATAATGGTTGTTTGACTGT